>CAXDID010000993.1:0-125423 GCA_963988835.1 Hexamita inflata
TACAACGAATCTCAAAAAGAAACGATTCTTTATTTGAAAACGATATATCTAAAAAATCGTTTTATACATGAAAAACGATTTTAACCACTTCATCGTTTTAAGATATTCTACATATCTACCATCTCATAGATAGAGTAACATATAAAGGTAAATACAAAAGTGAAAAATACTAATAGACATCAGGAAGACTCAATGCCTTACACACTTCCAAATATTTTTATTTAGTTTATAAACTACAATGTATAGCTCTGCCACATATGAATGGAAGTGAGCCTTATGAAATACATTTAACAATAATTATATTTAAAGTCCAATAGAATTATTTTATTTATTTTTTGAAAATTACACACCACTTGGACAAGTTATTAGATGTATTCAAAAATGGAACTAATTGATAAAAATATTATCTCTGATTTATATAATGATTATAAAGTTAATAAAATATCTCAGTTATATAGTATGAGATAATTTGAATTTACGCTAACGTAAAATATCAATATTTTAGGTTTATTTACAACGTGAATTTATATAACAGAAGTTAAGTTAATTATAAATGTATACAGGACTATTATTTATTAGAATATGTTGGCTTAGTACATGATAACAAAAACTCAAAAATACTTCAAGAAAGTGAAGTGAAACCTGTTAATACCCACTTATTTAAAAGATATTTATTTCATGAGCGTGTTACAATATAAAAAGAAGGCTATATCCTCCTATTATTGAGCTTTAAATGTAGTTTCTGTACTAGTTTATGAATTTATACTTTAAATATATCGGGCCAGAAAGAGCGCAATAACAATAATGACGTTATCGTTTCTTTACTTTATAACGAATACTAGATATTAATGGTTTCTTTATATATTGATATTTATAAACTATATCATGACTCACTAGAAATTGAATGTCAACGTTATTACTTAATTTACCTGAAAGAAAGATTATTGATCTTTGTGGACTTTAAATTACACATTGAGCGAACGTGGGTTGGCGATCAAGTACACTGCTCCTCTAGTTAGAATAGTATGGTGTATGCTCCACCCAATAGAATTGACTTAATATGACTTCACAAACAACTAGCTTTATGAATAAATAATAAGGTGTTTTCATGGCTCCATAAAGTGTTTGAACTAGATTTAAATATACTACTTTAGTATTGTTATCCTATTATTATGGGAAACTGAAGGTTATATAAAAGTTACAATGCATATTCATATATTTTTAGTGTCATTAACGAATATTATATTTTTGCGCTCGAATCCGTCTGTTTTCCTTGCATCAGTTCTCATATTCTGTTTGGGAGGTGGTCATATAGCAATTTTTCATTTCGTGGTGTGGAATAGATTGCAAGTCGATCAAAATGAATAAAACGATTGGGCCAATCGAATCGTTTTTGTATCAAAAATCGTTTTAATCAATAAATCGTTTTACCTTTTCAAAGCGTTTCTTTTTGAGATTCATTATAAGTATAATACAGAAAAACTGAAAGCGTGCTATTTGATAGAAAGAAATCATTTATTCCGTTCATTATTTTTACCTTATTACAATTATATATTCTAAAAGTAAAGCATTATTTGTCGTATTTAAAACTACACCATGTTCAAGTGATTAAATAACTATTTCAGATTAAAAATATTTTTGAATTCCCACTTTGTGAGGTTCACAATAATATTATACATTACCTAATAATTGACCATCTTCAGATTTGAAATAGATGTGAATGGATGCATTTATCTGAAACATGACCAAAATATCTAATCACTCAGAGCTTCAGGTTGAGCATGATGTCCATGAGCGAGTCTAGCAGCAAAGCGGTTTCTTGGCTGAACTGGGGTTTCTGGTTCTGCACGGGTCTGGGCTGGTGGTGCTCTCTGGCCTTGAACGACTGGGCTGGCGAGTCGGCCTCTCTCTTCCGCTCCGTTCCGTGTCTCCTGAGGTAGTTGTGGTAGAAGCCCTTGATCTGGGAGTAGGTCCTGTCCAGGTGGGGCACGTACTGCTTGAAGTCCGCTCCGAACTGCGGGTATAGAGCGAAGAAAGTCTTCACCTCCTCGTCGGACCACTTCGTTTTCGGGGCGAAGGCTTTCGTGTGGGTAGTTTGCATATGAGGGGTGGGAAGTATTTCGCGCCTATCTGTGGTGGCTGGCTAATCGTGTTTGACTGTTTGTTTAAATTTGGAATTTAATCCGAATTCAAACTCGGAATTAGACGAATATGTTTACATTTCGAGGTGGAAAACATCCAATTTTGTGGTTAAGTGGATATTAGAGGCCGTCGCTACTATGAATGAATCGAACCAAACAGGCAAACAAATCGTGTTTAAAACTGTTTAAACATTTATAAATATTATAATTTATAAATTACAATAATGTTGGAAACTTCTGAACTTCAAATACCATAAGTGTATAATGTATGTGATAACTTAAACTATAAAGTCAGTTTAGTATATTAACGTTGCTTATATTTAACCTATATTTTGCTTTTGAAAGTCTCAATGAAGTCTGTTTGTCTCGAGAAAGTAATAATTAGTTGTTAATTGAAACACTACAAATACAATTATCTCAACTATACTCTAGAATTTGGTCTTCATAAGCATGTAGAGTGCGCTTGGTCAATCTTTTATATCTTTTTATAATATGATGCATTAAGAAAACTTAAAATGTCTTTCTCAATATTTGTATATTTGCATAATTTAGTAGAGATAAAGTATCAGCAAGTATCAAGTGATGTGGGAATTTAATTAATTTTATGGAGGACTCTGACCTATGGCAGGACCTATTCGTCAAAAAAAGCATTTTATAACAAGTCGACGTCGGTATTTTTAGTCCACTCATCAACATTAGGAGTGAAAAGTTATAAATAATACATAAAATATAATACATAAAATATAAATAAATCTTTCTTTTCTAGTTGGAGTTTACATTATTGTTTTGTTACAATGAATATCTATTCCTTCTCCAGATTGATCATTTTACCATCAAAATAGTCATTATAATACCACGGTCAAAATTATTGTGAGTATCACAATCTACTATTCTAGAAATCATCGATTTTCTATTGGGATGTATTAACTTTCATCTGAGAAAGCATAGTTTTAGCTCCTCTAACAGCAAACGTCTTGTTTAATTCTGGATTTCTGATTCCACTAGATTTTATTAGTTTACTATCTTTAGCATTTGCAAGTTCAAATTTAATCGCCCAATTCTTACTAATTCCAGCTGCTCCGAATGTTACAGGTTGACTACCATTTACTGAAGTGTTCGGCACTTGAACTAACATTGTTGATTTCGGAAGTTATCTTTGTAACTATCTTTGGGATGGCTGCTATGAATCTTGGGACTAGCGGTAACGCGTAGTTTGACTTAATTAATTACCAAACATTTTAAATATCGTTCAATTCATATGTGTCCTAATTATTAAATGTCTAGTATAATATTTTTGCAATATAATATAAACGTGTATGGAACTGAATACATATTCCAATGACACAAATTATTTAAATGGAATAAATATGAATAAATCTCTTATCTTGTTTATATTCATATTTTTGTGAATTGAGATATATGTAATTTCTTTAACGTTATATCATATAATAATAGGGGCTGTATAATGATCAACTGTTTATATGTAGTGTAACTAAATATGTACGACATTTGTTTATATAAATCATTAATTTAGAACGAACTATTTTCATTTCACACAAATGAATTCGTTAATCCAGTTTTACATTTATCAAGCTAAACGAAGCTAAGTTATGATAATATTACTCCTCGTGCTGCCTGTTTTGATTCCGTTCTTAATCTACGGAATCATGCTCTTGTTCACGAACTCTGTTTCCAACATAAAGATCAGAAAGTTTGAAGTCCCGAATCTCCCACCAGTTGAACAAATCGCATCGCCTCCGGAACATTTGATCTACTTCAGCTACAGCCCGGATGAGCCAAGATACAAAGACTTCATCGACCAGATGTTTCAGATGAACGGAATCAACGGACGAAGCAGGGCCTTCAAAGACGCCGCCGACGCCGAACGCTACATCAACATTAAAAACATCGTGCCGGGCTCGAAACAGAGATTTAATAATGTTTCGTTCTACTCCAAAATATTATGTGAAGACTTTCGACTTTATAGCGATGCAACGAATCTTAACTATCAAGGAGACTGCCTGGTAGACCTCAGCAAGGACTACGAGAAGGTGATGTTCGAACAGTACAAACTGACCCCCGGCGATCTTTAAATCGACGTGAGCCAGCCAGAGTACCAAGACAACATCCTCTTCCACATCAACTTTCTGGAGAGCGCGGCCCTGCTCCAAGGCGTCCCCAGCAACGTGACCTACGAGATCGTGTACAACACCACCATTCTGGACGCGACGATGAAGCTCTTTCCGGACCAGCTATTATAAAAGTACGGGAGCAAGGACAACGCGTACTGGACCGGCTACTCCTACACGCTCCAGAACCAGCTCAACCAGATCACCCTGAAGCGCTTCACCGACCTGGACCTCCAGATCAGCAACAAGCGCTTCGACGAACTCAAGACGGTCAAGATCAACGCAAATATGCTCTTCGAGGTGTCGGTCGCCATGGCCTGGAGCATCCTCCTGGTCGTCGCCACCCAGCTCGCGGCCAGCAACAAGGGTCCGACCCAGATCATCCTGCGGAGAGTGGGCATCCGGGAGTACAAGCTCTTCCTGGTCAACTTCGCGTACGTCTTCTTCCCGGTAATGGCCAGCTGCTTCATCATGGCCGCCGTCTGGCACCACTTCGGAGTCATGCCCTTCTCCTGCGTCACCCTCGGCTTCTCCTGCTTCGCGATGTTCCTGGTGGGCCTGATCGTGTGCGCAGTGAGCACCTTCCTCTCAACTTTTATGAGCCAGCACACGTCCGCCGCCATCGTCTGCAGCTGCCTCTTCGCCTTCTTCCTGATCATCCTGCCGGCCATGCTCCACACGCTGGCCTTTGGAGGCAGGACCATCTTCGACCCGAGCCTCATGCCGCAGCCGCTCATCTTCGCGTTCCTAGCGCTGCTGCCTCCATTTTCTAGCGTGAGCGTGCTGGACTCCATGACGAGCAGCATGAACGAAACATTGAGAGACGTGAAATTCAGTTCGTACGAGTGGAAGCTGCAAAATGAAACCGTTCCAATAAAATATCTGTTCACGGACTATCAAAACTACACAAGCACTCAAAGAAGCTGTCTTTCTCAAAACTCGACTTTTGGGGAAATAGTTGATGGGATTTGCACGTACGAGCAGCCGCTCTACGAAAACGTGGTCATTCTGGTGTTCGTCTAGTTTTCCGTGATCGTGCTGTTTTCGTTGTTCGGATCCTACGCCGCCACTCAAAAGGGCTTCAGAGGCCTCGGGGTGTTCTTCATGTTCAAGCGAAGCTTTTGGAGGAAGATAAAACACCTGAAGCCAGGAAAGGCCAACGTCCGCCTCCGAAGCTTCTCGCTGGCCTACAACCAGAAGCTGTTCTCCAAGAAGAGCAGCATCAAGCTGAAGGCGTTCGGCCGGAAGAAGTTCGTGATCAACAAGATAGACTACACCTAGGACGAAGGCGTGGTTGCCGCGCTGGTCGCGGAAAGCGGAGGCGGCAAGTCCACGACGCTGGCCTACTTCGCCGGAGAACTCCACCAAACCGACCTGCATTCGTACGTGCAGAGAAAAGCGAAGAGGAACAAGATTGACCTCTCGGGCGTCCAGAAGTCGGAAAACCTGTACGAGGACTACCAAAAGGCGACCGACCTCCCGTCGCTGCTGAAGTGCCTGAGCCAGGTGGAGAAGACCGAGGCCGTGCTCTTCGACACCTTCGACATCACGGACCCCGTCGACGCCTACCTGGCCAAGCCCTACATCGGCTACCAGCCCCAAGACCACTCGAACGTCTGGCCCAAGATGACCTGCTTCCAGAACGTCTTCTTCAGCTACATCCTGCGCATGGAGGCCCAGAGCGTCAGGTACAGCAAGAAGGAAGCCAAGGCGAAGGTCCTGGACGTCCTGCGCCAGATGGACCTTTTCGACTCCGCTCCAAAACAGGCCCACAAGCTGTCCGGCGGCATGCTCCGGAGGCTCGCGCTCTGCAACGTGGTCGTGGGAGAGCCGAAGCTGCTGCTCCTGGACGAGCTCTCGGCGGGCGTGGACCCGGTGCTGAAGCGCAAGATCTGGAAGTGCATCGAAGAGATCAACCAGCGCACCAAGACCTCCATCATCCTGAGCACCCACGACACCTCCGAGATCCAGGAGATGGCCCAGCGCATCACGATCCTCCACAACGGCTTCACCCTCGTCGACAACCAGACGCCCTTCGACCTGCGCCACGCCACGAAGCTGTACTCGGTCAAGTTCTACAGCGAGCTGCCTACCTGCTGCCAGAAGACGGCGGACGAGATGAAGCGCGAGTTCGAAGGCCTCGAAAGCGTGAAGGACGCGATCCAGATCGACACCATCTCGCCGCACGGAATCCACTTCATCCTCAACAAAAGCCTGAGCGGCGGAGAGCAGATAGAGCTGTGCGCCTTCGTGAACAAGCTCAAGGCCCAGTTCGGGATGCAGGACTCGATCATCCAGAAGGCGAAGCTGGACGACGTGTACATGGACACCATCAAGCACCCGCGCCACCAGAACATCTACGACGACCAGAAGGTGGTTACCCAGAAAGAAAGAGTTAACCCGGCCAGGAAGAGAGTCAAAGGCCTCTTCGTCAAGTCCATCTGGTGTGACTTCAAAAAGATACCGCTTCCCGTTATTCTCGGTCTTGGCGCCGTTTTATTCTCATTTTTGATATAATAGTTTAATTAACTAATATCATAGCTTAACAACTTGATATTAAACGCAAATATATAAGCAAGTAGAACTTTTGATTTGGCCTTTAAATGCTTTGAATCATGTGAAATTAGTAATCCTCTTGATATAGAAAAATGTTTTCGAAAACGATAATATTAACTTTTCACTAATATAGATTAGCAAAGTATTAGATCCAATGTTTGTGGTTGGTATAGTAATTATCTAGGTATCGATGTATCGTAATAAAGTTATATATCAATCGGAGATTATAAATACAATAATTATGAAAACGTGAACTATCATTATAGTTTTACCCATCAAGATAATGCAACAACTTATTCAGGCATAACTTCAGCCATTGAATTAATTACTGAAAATGAGGTCGAAGTAACAAATAGTACAACTTTGATAAATTAGTTTAATTTTTCAAAGTATTCTACATTTGATCCAGTTACAAATAAAATCAATGGCGGGATACTACCCTATATAATTCCTAAAGTAATAACAAGATTTGGTTAATCTAAAGAATGCTAAATATTTTAAATATGTATTTTTACTTGCTATGTTGCTTATGTTAAATGTGTTAATATGGATTTGAATAAATGTTATTAACCTTGCTTTAACTAACCTTTTGATTGCACAGCTTATTGGAACGTGGCGTATTATAATTCAACAACAATTTATTAAGATGAGAAATGTATGCTTGATAATTACAAATAATCACTTGACGTAAACGTACATTAAATAAATTACTAACAATATATTTTATAGTAATACATTGATTTAGGTTAAATTTCCGGTCAAAACCAAAATATAGTAAATTTCAACTTTTTACAACTTGAAAACGATATGATAAATAATAAGTTGTCTGGAAACATAAAACTTGAAATATCATAACCAGTTCCCAATAGAGGTAGCACAAGTGATAGCTATAAAATGAATAAACGCACTTATAGGTTGCAAGAACCCCGGGAAATTGCTTGCGATGGAACTATTACATAGAAACATGGATTTGAAATAACCTACAAGCTACCATCCATGAAAAAGTAACACGAAAGCTCTAAAATGAATTCAAAAGAACTACAAAGTCTTCCTGATAGAGAACACGTAACTCTCTTCGATGCGTAAAACGAACCGTTCACAAAGCTAATTGGAGGGATTATTAGAAAGCAGATATTCCTGAACTCTCCTGTTGGTGATCAATCTCCGTGGAGGTTTTCATATTCGCTAACATCTAGAACGATGCCGTATCTGGGAGATCCAGATATCTCAGCAGAAGCCGGAAGCGCTGTTTTGGAATACGCGAGCTCTCTAAAGCTGGCTCAGATAGTGGTTTCGGGACTCATGCCGATGCTTTTCGCGGCGCTGAAGTTCGGAAATGAAATCGAGCTGAACACATTGAAACTGCTGAATATGCACACTGTGAGTGGATTGCAGTGGATTATGAATTCTTGGATGTACTTCGCGTTTTGTGCTGTAATAACAGTCGTTCTCAACTTATGTGGAGAACTTATCTTTCTTCCAGAGATTCTATCTCAAAGAGTAAATATCGTTTACCATTTTATTCAGGCGCTGGAGTCTATTTGCACAGGCATGCTGATAGCAGCTGTAGCCAAAAGAGGTAAACCTGCTTCGATAACTTCATTCTTGCTGATTCTGTTTGTCATGATATTTATCATTCTGAACTTCGGAGGAAAGGCGTTTACATTTATCCTTGGAGTCATTCTGCCAGCATTCACATGTTCGTATCTGACCCAACTGTCTTAAAACCGTGAGCATATCAGCATCTCCGTTTTGATTTTCGGATTAGTTTTCTCTGGTTTGTAAATGCTTCTGGTGTTCTATTTGGTTGAAAAAGATAAAATCATGAATCGGACCAAGATGCAGAAAATCAAATAGAATCAGTCCGATGATAAATAGAGCCAAGAAATATAAAACCAGCCAGAGAAGGTCTATAGCGAGAACATCTCTACTTAGTCTCATACTTCAGTCAAAACGTTTGGAAAAAATTTGGAGCTGATTATTATGCAGTCGACTATCGCTCCGTAAACGCCTATTATAGCGAGTCCAGACATGATTCAAGACACTGAAACAGTAAATAGTCTAGGCTTATAATTACAGAACGTGCACCACAAATACAACAACAGCACGTACGCCGTCCAGGGCGCGTCCATGGACATCCCACGCGGCCAGATCTTCGGACTCCTGGGATCGAACGGAAGCGGGAAGTCGACCCTGATGCACTGCATGGCCGGGATGTTCAAGCCGCAGCAGGGGCAGGCACTGGTCCCGGACAACGGACAGGTGGTCAACCTCTTCCAGCTCAAGAACTCGACCCGGTTCTTCTCGGTCGTCCCCCAGCACGACGTCTTCTGGCCGAATCTCACTATATCGCAGCACCTACAGCTGATGCAACTATACAACGCGATGGATGTGGACGTGGAGCTGCTCCTCAAGGAGCTGAAGCTGACCGAGTTCAAGAACCAGACCGCACAGACGCTCTCCGGCGGCCAGAAGCGCAGGCTCTCGATCGCGATGGCCATTACCATGCAGCCGAAAGTGCTGGCCTTCGACGAGCCCTCGTGCGGCCTGGGCGTCACCACGAAGCGCTTCGTGCACCAGGCGATCCTGAACGTCCTCAGCAAGGACACGACGCTGCTGCTGACCACCCACGACATGGAGGAGGTGGAGGCCCTGGTGGACCAGTGCTGCATCATGCACCTGGGCAAGGTCCTGAAGATCGGCAGCGTGGCCCAGATGTGCGCCCAGCAGAAGTTAGACCTGAAGATCCGCGGAAACGACGCCCTGGTTCAGGTGCTGGTGGAAGAGCTCCGGTGCGAATATCCGACGAAGAACGCGGTGAGCGACTTCTGGTGCTTCTCGGTCACGAACATGGGCCAGCTGTAGATCATGAACATCCTGAACAGCCACGGGCTTCTAGAGTCCGAGTGGATCATCGAGGCGGCCAAGATGGAGCAGATCTTCATGGAGGTCGTGGACTCTGCGCAGTGAAGTTAGAATGATATTCTTTGTATTTAATAAATATGGAAATCATATAATATATGAACACAAATTTCATTAATCGTCTACAAAGCTATGAGAACTGCTCCTAAAGTCATCAAATATGATGTATTGTTGTAAGTGTTGCTAAGGCTTCATCTTCTTTGGTTTCGTCTTTTATTCTTTTTGTTCTGTTTTCGGCTTTCGTAAGATTGTAGAAGTGGCTTCTGATTTAGCTTTTAATATTGCTTAGGTAAAATCAAGGAAATTAGCTAGAAGTCCTGAAGATCTTCATGGAGGTCGTGGACTCTGCGCAGTGAAGTAGCTTACTATTTTGAACCGATATCATAAAACAGCTGTTATCCCATTATTTATCAGTTTCTTGGAATCTGTTATTCTTGGAAAAAGTTTTGACAGTTTTCACTCTTGTTGTATTTTTGCCGTTTACGATTTAAATACTATTTGTTTGGAGTAATTAATATTTTTAGTCATCAGTAATAAAGTTTTCTAGTTAGTTATAATCGGAAATACTACAGTTTCCCACATTTTAGCTGTTTACGATTTAAATACTTTTCTAGTTTAAGTTATCACATACATTATACACTTATGGTATTTGAAGTTCAGAAGTTTCCAACATTATTGTAATTTATAAATTATAATATTTATAAATGTTTAAACAGTTTTAAACACGATTTGTTTGCCTGTTTGGTTCGATTCATTCATAGTAGCGACGGCCTCTAATATCCACTTTACCACAAAATTGGATGTTTTCCACCTCGAAATGTAAACATATTCGTCTAATTCCGAGTGGTTTGAATTCGGATTAAATTCCAAATTTAAACAAACAGCCAAACACGACCAACCCGTTATTCCCAGATAGAAGCGAAATACTTCCCACCCCTCATATGCAAACTACCCACACGAAAGCCTTCGCCCCGAAAACGAAGTGGTCCGACGAGGAGGTGAAGACTTTCTTCGCTCTATACCCGCAGTTCGGAGCGGACTTCAAGCAGTACGTGCCCCACCTGGACAGGACCTACTCCCAGATCAAGGGCTTCTACCACAACTACCTCAGGAGACACGGAACGGAGCGGAAGAGAGAGGCCGACTCGCCAGCCCAGTCGTTCAAGGCCAGAGAGCACCACCAGCCCAGACCCGTGCAGAACCAGAAACCCCAGTTCAGCCAAGAAACCGCTTTGCTGCTAGACTCGCTCATGGACATCATGCTCAACCTGAAGCTCTGAGTGATTAGATATTTTGGTCATGTTTCAGATAAATGCATCCATTCACATCTATTTCAAATCTGAAGATGGTCAATTATTAGGTAATGTATAATATTATTGTGAACCTCCCAAAGTGGGAATTCAAAAATATTTTTAATCTGAAATAGTTATTTAATCACTTGAACATGGTGTAGTTTTAAATACGACAAATAATGCTTTACTTTTAGAATATATAATTGTAATAAGGTAAAAATAATGAACGGAATAAATGATTTCTTTCTATCAAATAGCACGCTTTCAGTTTTTCTGTATTATACTTATAATGAATCTCAAAAAGAAACGCTTTGAAAAGGTAAAACGATTTATTGATTAAAACGATTTTTGATACAAAAACGATTCGATTGGCCCAATCGTTTTATTCATTTTGATCGACTTGCAATCTATTCCACACCACGAAATGAAAAATTGCTATATGACCACCTCCCAAACAGAATATGAGAACTGATGCAAGGAAAACAGACGGATTCGAGCGCAAAAATATAATATTCGTTAATGACACTAAAAATATATGAATATGCATTGTAACTTTTATATAACCTTCAGTTTCCCATAATAATAGGATAACAATACTAAAGTAGTATATCTAAATCTAGTTCAAACACTTTATGGAGCCATGAAAACACCTTATTATTTATTCATAAAGCTAGTTGTTTGTGAAGTCATATTAAGTCAATTCTATTGGGTGGAGCATACACCATACTATTCTAACTAGAGGAGCAGTGTACTTGATCGCCAACCCACGTTCGCTCAATGTGTAATTTAAAGTCCACAAAGATCAATAATCTTTCTTTCAGGTAAATTAAGTAATAACGTTGACATTCAATTTCTAGTGAGTCATGATATAGTTTATAAATATCAATATTTAAAGAAACCGTTAATATCTAGTATTCGTTATAAAGTAAAGAAACGATAACGTCATTATTGTCATTGTGCTCTTTCTGGCCCGATATATTTAAAGTATAAATTCATAAACTAGTACAGAAACTACATTTAAAGCTCAATAATAGGAGGATATAGTCTTCTTTTTATATTGTAACACGCTCATGAAATAAATATCTTTTAAATAAGTGGGTATTAACAGGTTTAACTTCACTTTCTTGAAGTATTTTTGAGTTTTTGTTATCACGTACTAAGCCAACATATTCTAATAAATAATAGTCCTGTATACATTTATAATTAACTTAACTTCTGTTATATAAATTCACGTTGTAAATAAACCTAAAATATTGATATTTTACGTTAGCGTAAATTCAAATTATCTCATACTATATAACTGAGATATTTTATTAACTTTATAATCATTATATAAATCAGAGATAATATTTTTATCAATTAGTTCCATTTTTGAATACATCTAATAACTTGTCCAAGTGGTGTGTAATTTTCAAAAAATAAATAAAATAATTCTATTGGACTTTAAATATAATTATTGTTAAATGTATTTCATAAGGCTCACTTCCATTCATATGTGGCAGAGCTATACATTGTAGTTTATAAACTAAATAAAAATATTTGGAAGTGTGTAAGGCATTGAGTCTTCCTGATGTCTATTAGTATTTTTCACTTTTGTATTTACCTTTATATGTTACTCTATCTATGAGATGGTAGATATGTAGAATATCTTAAAACGATGAAGTGGTTAAAATCGTTTTTCATGTATAAAACGATTTTTTAGATATATCGTTTTCAAATAAAGAATCGTTTCTTTTTGAGATTCGTTGTAGGTCTATTATACCAATAATCGCCGTGTATTTTATTAAATTCAAATCAAGTTTACGTGAAGTTTATTGTATTTTCGCTAGTTTCCGTATATATAATTCATACAAAGCATTACAATTTTAGTTTAATTTACTGAATCCACATACAAATTTGTTTGCAAATTATTTTCATAAACTAACACTGTGAACAACTATGTTTGCCACTTTTTGAGTTAATACCCACTCCAACATATGAACTCAGAACAACCTCGCACCAAGCAGTACGCACACAAAACCAAGTGGTCGGAAGAGGAAGTCCAGACCTTCTTCGGGCTCTTCCCGGACTTCGGCTCCAACTTCAAGTTGTACCTTCCCCACCTGAATCGAACGTATTCCCAGATAAAGGGCTTCTACCACAACTACCAGCGGAGAGCGGAACTCCAGCAGGGGTTCGAAGGGTCTTTACGATCCCGCCAGAAAGCTTTCGCGAAGCCAAAGTCGCCCGCTTGCAATTCAGTATTCACGATTAGCCACAGTCCTCTCTTTGAGGACTAAAGCAAGCACTTTACTCCGGAAGAGACTTTAAATATCCTAACCAAGCTCCTGGAGAAGGTGATCGACAACTAACCCAATTTTAAGTGATGTGATATATGATTTTTACTATTTACATCGCGGGCGATATAACGGTTCAATAAATATAGTGATACGTAATGGCCTAGATCTAATGCCAGCTATGGATTAGCGTTTAATAACATGTTACTTGCATATTTCAACTAATCTCATTATATAAAGACCACAACATTGCTAGAGTTACACACATATATTGTTAATAAATATTGCGGAAACATTCGCCACTCCAGCTTTTTGAGAATCAAAGTTATTTATAATAAAACAACTCATAACTATAACAAAATCCCAAAATGGGGGTGAAAAGTATTTAAACGTACTTTTCATTTGAATCCACAGTTTCCTGCAACGCTTTTCGACAAGAACGTGGACAACGTGACCAGAACTATTTTGAATGAGATTCTCACAAAAGTAGCTTTATATGCGACGGTGAACGAAATCGAGTGACTATTGATGTCATCTTCTTTAAACTATCAACGATATGCTAAATGTAGCATTAGTTAATATTTATTGGATTAAAAATGAGTCCTAATACGTGTTTATGATTAAAGATAATGATGAATATGATTAGCCAATAATAAAATGACTCACTTATCTGTACCTTATCATCAAAATAACTAATTGAATAATAAGGAAAATAAAACCAGGTGAATAAACCTAAGACGCTCTAAAAACTAATTTTGCAATACTTATATCATTTTGTTGGATGTAGCTGTTAAGTGAGTCAGGTTGTTGTATTATTAGAAATTATAAAAGTGAATACAAAGTTTTAATAATATTATGTTATTTTAACATTTACTACTGTAAAAAGGATTCCGCTTCAACCAATGAAAGGATAAAGGCAGCATGAAGACACGAGGTCAGAGTAAATACGAGCCCAATCCTTCACTAAAATCAAGTATTTCCCAACACGGGGGTTATATGGTGCTATATAAAATCTCATTATTATATTATTCATATTTTACTAACTGTGTTAAAAGTATTATGCAAATAATGAAATAACGCTCTCGCAAATAGCGCTATACCTGCATTTTAATCTATACTACAATAAATCCCACTACAATATATTTTGTTATGTATGTTTCCTACACTAAATATATATTTAGTATTATCAGTAAATAAACCTATCTATGCTAAGTCTATAAACCAAATCACTTGAACGCTCATAGCGGTGCCTTCTGGACTTTCTATTTCCTGAAGTATCCAGCTATTTCACAGATCGTAAATTTCAAAGGCACGCTCAATTCAGTACCATTTGTCAATCAAGTAACTCATCAAGATCTTAAACGCATGCTCATACCAATGTCCTTTTTCCAATCTGAATTCGTCACTTTGCGCACGGCCCTTTAACGCGCTGTGGCCTGTACTCGAACGACTTTTTGACGACTATTTTCTTTATTTCGTCGCTGGCTTCGCTGTCGCTCATCTCGTTCATTTCTCTGAGCGAAATTTGAGTCTCAAACGGCGATTTGATAGTGTGTCCTATATCCGCCTTTCTCAATCGTTCGGGTCTGAAGTCGAATTGGTTCGAGGACACCGGAGAATCGAGTCCAGTTTAATTCTTTTGAGTGTTAAAGTGAACCGGGTTCATTTGCAAGTGCAAACGCTGGGCGTGCAAACGGGACCTGAAGTCAAAACTTGAGTCAATTGAACTGGACTGGCGAGATTCGGGCGTCTGGAAATAGTACTAGATTCGATGGCACAGTGGAATTTTGCACAAATTTAATCAAATTTTAATTTTCTTTTCAGAGAGAAATAGATATAACAACTTAACTTAATTTGTTAGATATATACTGTGTTATATACTCAACTTTATATACTCATGGAATAAACTTTTTGGAACACATATATAGTAATATTATCTGTTTGCAATTAGTTAGAATATAATAACTAAAAATAGTATATTATTAGTATACAATCCATACGATATAAACAATTTATATAAGACATTGAATTACAACATTACTAAATATTGCAAATAGAAACTGCGTTAAGTAATATGAATCGTTTCACCTCCTCATTATTATGATAGTGCTTTCTTTGTTGTTATAATTAGATTTATAATCAATGACTTGCGAAGATGCCTTTACACTTTACAAATAATAATTTGGTAAAAGTTATGCTATCGAGGACGAACATGAAAAGAAGACGAATTTCTGTACTAATTTCAAAGATTTGTAGACACTTTTGACCACCGACCCTGCTCTTCCTGTAGGACTTGTTGAACGAATGGATATAATTGAAAACCTTGAAGAACTTAAAAGAAGTTAATAGTCAATACTCAATCCATTAAATGTTGCTAAAAGTGAATATTGTACTGCAGTCAATCCACTTCCTGATATTGATCCGTACCCTTCTGTCGATCTTAGAGAAATGCAATTAATAACATCTGCTAAAGACTAGGGATAGTGTAGTGGATGTTATATATTCCAAACCATGGCTGTCTTAGAAAATGCCGTTTTAAGAGATAAGAAGAATCTAAATGCATTTTGGTAATCTAAAGCAAACAGTCAAACTTTGAGTCTATCAGAGCAGTATTAATTGTCTAATGGGTTTTGTACCAATTGTAAGTATTGCAGAGGCGGAAACTTTATTATTTAAACGTATATAATGGTTCCAAATAATAAATAACAAGAGAATCCAGTGCGAGCTCCCATCACAACAGTTGAACTTTCTGAAAATTTCAAATATGATTATGTAGCTAACTAAGCTGCTTGGACAGCTGGAACTGTTATTCCACCTAAATTGGCACCTGAGAACTATCTTTTACCTGTTAAAATGGTGCCTAACAACGGACTTTACGCTGGTTGGTGTAATGAAAACTCAAAAGTTACACCAACCATTCAGATTTTCGACGATGACGCCACTACTTTCAATGCAAGCACAATAAAGACTATTAAGTCTTATCTTTCTCGTGGAATCGCTGTGGCTGCTACTATGCATGTAGGTTCTGGCGATGACGCCATTCTCTTCAAGCGCTACACGGGCGGCTCTGTATTGTACAGTCCATGCCCAGTCTGGGATGCTGATCACGCCGTTGTAATTGTTGGCTACGGAATCAAAAATGGAAAGAATGTTTGGGTAATTAAGAACTCCTGGGGAACTTCTTGGGGAGACAATGGTTTCTTCTACGTTGAAATTGGAACTAATAGCTACTGCACTGAGTGGTTCGCGTACACTGTGCTCCCAAAGTACTTCAATATGACAGATCCTACGCCTTATCCAAGGGGAACTTTGAATAGAGGAACTAAATTCACGCTTGACTGCGATGAGCGCTATACAAATATATCCAGTGTAGTCACATGTTATGGAACATGTCCTCCTACGCATCCAACATTCATTGTTGGTTAAAAATAATGTTTAGATGCATGCCCAGCTGGATAAACATGCTAAACAACATGTGCATCTTAGAATCCCTTTTTAGAAAACGGAAGATGCGTTTCAAGGTGCGCTACTGGAGCATATAAAGTAATAGGATCTGATCTAGTATGTTAAAGTATTTGCTCTGGAATGTATATCGTGAATGTATCCAACCTTAATTCTAAGTAATGCATTTTATAGTGTCCTAACGAAAAACCTTTTTATGAAGTTGGAGCTTGTGTAAGTAAATGCACTTCAACAATGTATTCCATTGTACAAGGTGATTAAAAACTGGTGTGTTAATCTGTTTAATGCACTTTTTATGTTCTTAACGCTTCTAACGGCAATTCCAAGCAGTGTTTAGCGCAATGCCCTGCCACATCACCATTTTCCGAATCTAATTTGTGCAGTTCTAGATGCTCTTCTGGTGCTTATCAAAATTAATCAGGTAACTTAGTTTGTACATCTTTATGCACACAATTCTACATTATTAATGAAACAAATGCACAATCAAAATTGTGTGTAACTGCATGTCCATCTAACTATAATATGCTTGGAAATGTATGCGTTATAGCCTGTCCAGCTCCAACATTCTACAACGATTCTAGAATTTGCTCAACAAAATGTAGTTCCGGGATTTACTAAAGGGTTGCGTAAACATTTGTTTGCGTTGCGTCTTGTCCTGGAATGTATTTATAAAATCCAAATAATAAAGAATGTATAAGTGCGTGTCCATATCAAACTCCCTATTATTAAACTGGTTAGTGCGTTGATAGATGCAAAACAAGTGCTTACCAACTTGTTGGAAAAGTTCTAACTTGTTAAGCGAGTTGTTCTTATTATGTACTTAATGCAACGAATAATTATTCATAATAGTGTCTTGCCTCATGCACTAAAACTACACCTTATTCCGATGATAGTAGCATTGACTCATATGGAAGTGAAAATATTTTTGAGAATAATTAAATTACTTATATTTTTGTAATATAGTGAAATATTTTTAATTGAATAGCGAAACTGAGTGAGATATTTATATAATATGTATCAAACCTCATTTTTTGAATTTAAAATAGAGGCACAGCAAGTGTGAAAGTAAGTAATCAATTGAATTAAATTTAATATAATGACAATAATATATATTATGGCACATTTACTTTCGAATATTCACAATTTGGGATCATATATATATAAATAATTTCAATGTATGATTACTTGATCAAACAGTAATAAATATAATAAACTGCTAAATTTTTCACACTGTGATTTATAATTTATAACAAATCCCTGCAATTCAATTTTATCGGAGTTCTCGATAGTGTATTCATAGTTTTTAAAACTAATTAGGGAAAATTGTATGTATGTGTTGACTGATTCCATCCTTCAATAAATGTCGTTTGCAACTGACAACTTGAGTCAACGCTACTATTTCCGATGCTGGCTTATGCAAGTCTCGTTGTCCAACTGGTATGTACAAAACTATCTCGTCTGTTCGTACTTGTCAGGCATCATGTCCAAAGTATTTTGTCACAAATATTACCAACAATAATTCCAAACAGTGCGTCGCGTCGTGCAATATAAATTAAGTTCTTAATGGCTCGGAATGCAAACCAAAGTGTACAGCTAACTGCATGAACCCTGTTGTGAAAACTACATTAATAGTTGTGCTTCCAATAGTCACTTTCATAATAGTCGCCACTATAATTACTGCTGCTGTTTGCCGCAAGAAAAACTCAAAATAAAAGCTTCAAATAAAGCTCTCCAATAACTACACCGCTCCAGCTTTTTCAGCTGTTTGAATGACTGTGGTTCAACTTTTATATTTAATTTTATATCGTTCAAGTATAAATAATTAATATATTGTATTGACTTATCGTTTTACTTACACTATCCAAAATGATTCACATCAGTAGTTGATCATCTCGACCGTCCAGCCCTTTGGAATATCGTGGTCCATTTCCTTCTTTCAAATGGCACGTTTTCAGTTTTCTGTATTATACCAATAATCGCCGTGTATTTTATTAAATTCAAATCAAGTTTACGTGAAGTTTATTGTATTTTCGCTAGTTTCCGTATATATAATTCATACAAAGCATTACAATTTTAGTTTAATTTACTGAATCCACATACAAATTTGTTTGCAAATTATTTTCATAAACTAACACTGTGAACAACTATGTTTGCCACTTTTTGAGTTAATACCCACTCCAACATATGAACTCAGAACAACCTCGCACCAAGCAGTACGCACACAAAACCAAGTGGTCGGAAGAGGAAGTCCAGACCTTCTTCGGGCTCTTCCCGGACTTCGGCTCCAACTTCAAGTTGTACCTTCCCCACCTGAATCGAACGTATTCCCAGATAAAGGGCTTCTACCACAACTACCAGCGGAGAGCGGAACTCCAGCAGGGGTTCGAAGGGTCTTTACGATCCCGCCAGAAAGCTTTCGCGAAGCCAAAGTCGCCCGCTTGCAATTCAGTATTCACGATTAGCCACAGTCCTCTCTTTGAGGACTAAAGCAAGCACTTTACTCCGGAAGAGACTTTAAATATCCTAACCAAGCTCCTGGAGAAGGTGATCGACAACTAACCCAATTTTAAGTGATGTGATATATGATTTTTACTATTTACATCGCGGGCGATATAACGGTTCAATAAATATAGTGATACGTAATGGCCTAGATCTAATGCCAGCTATGGATTAGCGTTTAATAACATGTTACTTGCATATTTCAACTAATCTCATTATATAAAGACCACAACATTGCTAGAGTTACACACATATATTGTTAATAAATATTGCGGAAACATTCGCCACTCCAGCTTTTTGAGAATCAAAGTTATTTATAATAAAACAACTCATAACTATAACAAAATCCCAAAATGGGGGTGAAAAGTATTTAAACGTACTTTTCATTTGAATCCACAGTTTCCTGCAACGCTTTTCGACAAGAACGTGGACAACGTGACCAGAACTATTTTGAATGAGATTCTCACAAAAGTAGCTTTATATGCGACGGTGAACGAAATCGAGTGACTATTGATGTCATCTTCTTTAAACTATCAACGATATGCTAAATGTAGCATTAGTTAATATTTATTGGATTAAAAATGAGTCCTAATACGTGTTTATGATTAAAGATAATGATGAATATGATTAGCCAATAATAAAATGACTCACTTATCTGTACCTTATCATCAAAATAACTAATTGAATAATAAGGAAAATAAAACCAGGTGAATAAACCTAAGACGCTCTAAAAACTAATTTTGCAATACTTATATCATTTTGTTGGATGTAGCTGTTAAGTGAGTCAGGTTGTTGTATTATTAGAAATTATAAAAGTGAATACAAAGTTTTAATAATATTATGTTATGTTAACATTTACTACTATATAAAGGATTCCGCTTCAACCAATGAAAGGATAAAGGCAGCATGAAGACACGAGGTCAGAGTAAATACGAGCCCAAACCTTCGCTAAAATCAAGTATTTCCCAACACGGGGGTTATATGGTGCTATATAAAATCTCATTATTATATTATTCATATTTTACTAACTGTGTTAAAAGTATTATGCAAATAATGAAATAACGCTCTCGCAAATAGCGCTATACCTGCATTTTAATCTATACTACAATAAATCCCACTACAATATATTTTGTTATGTATGTTTCCTACACTAAATATATATTTAGTATTATCAGTGAATAAACCTATCTATGCTAAGTCTCTAAACCAAATCACTTGAACGCTCATAGCGGTGCCTTCTGGACTTTCTATTTCCTGAAGTATCCAGCTATTTCACAGATCGTAAATTTCAAAGGCACGCTCAATTCAGTACCATTTGTCAATCAAGTAACTCACCAAGATCTTAAACGCATGCTCATACCAATGTCCTTTTTCCAATCTGAATTCGTCACTTTGCGCACGGCCCTTTAACGCGCTGTGGCCTGTACTCGAACGACTTTTTGACGACTATTTTCTTTATTTCGTCGCTGGCTTCGCTGTCGCTCATCTCGTTCATTTCTCTGAGCGAAATTTGAGTCTCAAACGGCGATTTGATAGTGTGTCCTATATCCGCCTTTCTCAATCGTTCGGGTCTGAAGTCGAATTGGTTCGAGGACACCGGAGAATCGAGTCCAGTTTAATTCTTTTGAGTGTTAAAGTGAACCGGGTTCATTTGCAAGTGCAAACGCTGGGCGTGCAAACGGGACCTGAAGTCAAAACTTGAGTCAATTGAACTGGACTGGCGAGATTCGGGCGTCTGGAAATAGTACTAGATTCGATGGCACAGTGGAATTTTGCACAAATTTAATCAAATTTTAATTTTCTTTTCAGAGAGAAATAGATATAACAACTTAACTTAATTTGTTAGATATATACTGTGTTATATACTCAACTTTATATACTCATGGAATAAACTTTTTGGAACACATATATAGTAATATTATCTGTTTGCAATTAGTTAGAATATAATAACTAAAAATAGTATATTATTAGTATACAATCCATACGATATAAACAATTTATATAAGACATTGAATTACAACATTACTAAATATTGCAAATAGAAACTGCGTTAAGTAATATGAATCGTTTCACCTCCTCATTATTATGATAGTGCTTTCTTTGTTGTTATAATTAGATTTATAATCAATGACTTGCGAAGATGCCTTTACACTTTACAAATAATAATTTGGTAAAAGTTATGCTATCGAGGACGAACATGAAAAGAAGACGAATTTCTGTACTAATTTCAAAGATTTGTAGACACTTTTGACCACCGACCCTGCTCTTCCTGTAGGACTTGTTGAACGAATGGATATAATTGAAAACCTTGAAGAACTTAAAAGAAGTTAATAGTCAATACTCAATCCATTAAATGTTGCTAAAAGTGAATATTGTACTGCAGTCAATCCACTTCCTGATATTGATCCGTACCCTTCTGTCGATCTTAGAGAAATGCAATTAATAACATCTGCTAAAGACTAGGGATAGTGTAGTGGATGTTATATATTCCAAACCATGGCTGTCTTAGAAAATGCCGTTTTAAGAGATAAGAAGAATCTAAATGCATTTTGGTAATCTAAAGCAAACAGTCAAACTTTGAGTCTATCAGAGCAGTATTAATTGTCTAATGGGTTTTGTACCAATTGTAAGTATTGCAGAGGCGGAAACTTTATTATTTAAACGTATATAATGGTTCCAAATAATAAATAACAAGAGAATCCAGTGCGAGCTCCCATCACAACAGTTGAACTTTCTGAAAATTTCAAATATGATTATGTAGCTAACTAAGCTGCTTGGACAGCTGGAACTGTTATTCCACCTAAATTGGCACCTGAGAACTATCTTTTACCTGTTAAAATGGTGCCTAACAACGGACTTTACGCTGGTTGGTGTAATGAAAACTCAAAAGTTACACCAACCATTCAGATTTTCGACGATGACGCCACTACTTTCAATGCAAGCACAATAAAGACTATTAAGTCTTATCTTTCTCGTGGAATCGCTGTGGCTGCTACTATGCATGTAGGTTCTGGCGATGACGCCATTCTCTTCAAGCGCTACACGGGCGGCTCTGTATTGTACAGTCCATGCCCAGTCTGGGATGCTGATCACGCCGTTGTAATTGTTGGCTACGGAATCAAAAATGGAAAGAATGTTTGGGTAATTAAGAACTCCTGGGGAACTTCTTGGGGAGACAATGGTTTCTTCTACGTTGAAATTGGAACTAATAGCTACTGCACTGAGTGGTTCGCGTACACTGTGCTCCCAAAGTACTTCAATATGACAGATCCTACGCCTTATCCAAGGGGAACTTTGAATAGAGGAACTAAATTCACGCTTGACTGCGATGAGCGCTATACAAATATATCCAGTGTAGTCACATGTTATGGAACATGTCCTCCTACGCATCCAACATTCATTGTTGGTTAAAAATAATGTTTAGATGCATGCCCAGCTGGATAAACATGCTAAACAACATGTGCATCTTAGAATCCCTTTTTAGAAAACGGAAGATGCGTTTCAAGGTGCGCTACTGGAGCATATAAAGTAATAGGATCTGATCTAGTATGTTAAAGTATTTGCTCTGGAATGTATATCGTGAATGTATCCAACCTTAATTCTAAGTAATGCATTTTATAGTGTCCTAACGAAAAACCTTTTTATGAAGTTGGAGCTTGTGTAAGTAAATGCACTTCAACAATGTATTCCATTGTACAAGGTGATTAAAAACTGGTGTGTTAATCTGTTTAATGCACTTTTTATGTTCTTAACGCTTCTAACGGCAATTCCAAGCAGTGTTTAGCGCAATGCCCTGCCACATCACCATTTTCCGAATCTAATTTGTGCAGTTCTAGATGCTCTTCTGGTGCTTATCAAAATTAATCAGGTAACTTAGTTTGTACATCTTTATGCACACAATTCTACATTATTAATGAAACAAATGCACAATCAAAATTGTGTGTAACTGCATGTCCATCTAACTATAATATGCTTGGAAATGTATGCGTTATAGCCTGTCCAGCTCCAACATTCTACAACGATTCTAGAATTTGCTCAACAAAATGTAGTTCCGGGATTTACTAAAGGGTTGCGTAAACATTTGTTTGCGTTGCGTCTTGTCCTGGAATGTATTTATAAAATCCAAATAATAAAGAATGTATAAGTGCGTGTCCATATCAAACTCCCTATTATTAAACTGGTTAGTGCGTTGATAGATGCAAAACAAGTGCTTACCAACTTGTTGGAAAAGTTCTAACTTGTTAAGCGAGTTGTTCTTATTATGTACTTAATGCAACGAATAATTATTCATAATAGTGTCTTGCCTCATGCACTAAAACTACACCTTATTCCGATGATAGTAGCATTGACTCATATGGAAGTGAAAATATTTTTGAGAATAATTAAATTACTTATATTTTTGTAATATAGTGAAATATTTTTAATTGAATAGCGAAACTGAGTGAGATATTTATATAATATGTATCAAACCTCATTTTTTGAATTTAAAATAGAGGCACAGCAAGTGTGAAAGTAAGTAATCAATTGAATTAAATTTAATATAATGACAATAATATATATTATGGCACATTTACTTTCGAATATTCACAATTTGGGATCATATATATATAAATAATTTCAATGTATGATTACTTGATCAAACAGTAATAAATATAATAAACTGCTAAATTTTTCACACTGTGATTTATAATTTATAACAAATCCCTGCAATTCAATTTTATCGGAGTTCTCGATAGTGTATTCATAGTTTTTAAAACTAATTAGGGAAAATTGTATGTATGTGTTGACTGATTCCATCCTTCAATAAATGTCGTTTGCAACTGACAACTTGAGTCAACGCTACTATTTCCGATGCTGGCTTATGCAAGTCTCGTTGTCCAACTGGTATGTACAAAACTATCTCGTCTGTTCGTACTTGTCAGGCATCATGTCCAAAGTATTTTGTCACAAATATTACCAACAATAATTCCAAACAGTGCGTCGCGTCGTGCAATATAAATTAAGTTCTTAATGGCTCGGAATGCAAACCAAAGTGTACAGCTAACTGCATGAACCCTGTTGTGAAAACTACATTAATAGTTGTGCTTCCAATAGTCACTTTCATAATAGTCGCCACTATAATTACTGCTGCTGTTTGCCGCAAGAAAAACTCAAAATAAAAGCTTCAAATAAAGCTCTCCAATAACTACACCGCTCCAGCTTTTTCAGCTGTTTGAATGACTGTGGTTCAACTTTTATATTTAATTTTATATCGTTCAAGTATAAATAATTAATATATTGTATTGACTTATCGTTTTACTTACACTATCCAAAATGATTCACATCAGTAGTTGATCATCTCGACCGTCCAGCCCTTTGGAATATCGTGGTCCATTTCCTTCTTTCAAATGGCACGTTTTCAGTTTTCTGTATTATACCAATAATCGCCGTGTATTTTATTAAATTCAAATCAAGTTTACGTGAAGTTTATTGTATTTTCGCTAGTTTCCGTATATATAATTCATACAAAGCATTACAATTTTAGTTTAATTTACTGAATCCACATACAAATTTGTTTGCAAATTATTTTCATAAACTAACACTGTGAACAACTATGTTTGCCACTTTTTGAGTTAATACCCACTCCAACATATGAACTCAGAACAACCTCGCACCAAGCAGTACGCACACAAAACCAAGTGGTCGGAAGAGGAAGTCCAGACCTTCTTCGGGCTCTTCCCGGACTTCGGCTCCAACTTCAAGTTGTACCTTCCCCACCTGAATCGAACGTATTCCCAGATAAAGGGCTTCTACCACAACTACCAGCGGAGAGCGGAACTCCAGCAGGGGTTCGAAGGGTCTTTACGATCCCGCCAGAAAGCTTTCGCGAAGCCAAAGTCGCCCGCTTGCAATTCAGTATTCACGATTAGCCACAGTCCTCTCTTTGAGGACGAAAGCCAGCACTTTACTCCGGAAGAGACTTTAAATATCCTAACCAAGCTCCTGGAGAAGGTGATCGACAACTAACCCAATTTTAAGTGATGTGATATATGATTTTTACTATTTACATCGCGGGCGATATAACGGTTCAATAAATATAGTGATACGTAATGGCCTAGATCTAATGCCAGCTATGGATTAGCGTTTAATAACATGTTACTTGCATATTTCAACTAATCTCATTATATAAAGACCACAACATTGCTAGAGTTACACACATATATTGTTAATAAATATTGCGGAAACATTCTCCACTCCAGCTTTTTGAGAATCAAAGTTATTTATAATAAAACAACTCATAACTATAACAAAATCCCAAAATGGGGGTGAAAAGTATTTAAACGTACTTTTCATTTGAATCCACAGTTTCCTGCAACGCTTTTCGACAAGAACGTGGACAACGTGACCAGAACTATTTTGAATGAGATTCTCACAAAAGTAGCTTTATATGCGACGGTGAACGAAATCGAGTGACTATTGATGTCATCTTCTTTAAACTATCAACGATATGCTAAATGTAGCATTAGTTAATTTTTATTGGATTAAAAATGAGTCCTAATACGTGTTTATGATTAAAGATAATGATGAATATGATTAGCCAATAATAAAATGACTCACTTATCTGTACCTTATCATCAAAATAACTAATTGAATAATAAAGACAATTATATCAGGTGAACACAACTAAGACGCTCTAAAAACTAATTTTGCAATACTTATATCATTTTGTTGGATGTAGCTGTTAAGTGAGTCAGGTTGTTGTATTATTAGAAATTATAAAAGTGAATACAAAGTTTTAATAATATTATGTTATTTTAACATTTACTACTGTAAAAAGGATTCCGCTTCAACCAATGAAAGGATAAAGGCAGCATGAAGACACGAGGTCAGAGTAAATACGAGCCCAAACCTTCGCTAAAATCAAGTATTTCCCAACACGGGGGTTATATGGTGCTATATAAAATCTCATTATTATATTATTCATATTTTACTAACTGTGTTAAAAGTATTATGCAAATAATGAAATAACGCTCTCGCAAATAGCGCTATACCTGCATTTTAATCTATACTACAATAAATCCCACTACAATATATTTTGTTATGTATGTTTCCTACACTAAATATATATTTAGTATTATCAGTGAATAAACCTATCTATGCTAAGTCTCTAAACCAAATCACTTGAACGCTCATAGCGGTGCCTTCTGGACTTTCTATTTCCTGAAGTATCCAGCTATTTCACAGATCGTAAATTTCAAAGGCACGCTCAATTCAGTACCATTTGTCAATCAAGTAACTCACCAAGATCTTAAACGCATGCTCATACCAATGTCCTTTTTCCAATCTGAATTCGTCACTTTGCGCACGGCCCTTTAACGCGCTGTGGCCTGTACTCGAACGACTTTTTGACGACTATTTTCTTTATTTCGTCGCTGGCTTCGCTGTCGCTCATCTCGTTCATTTCTCTGAGCGAAATTTGAGTCTCAAACGGCGATTTGATAGTGTGTCCTATATCCGCCTTTCTCAATCGTTCGGGTCTGAAGTCGAATTGGTTCGAGGACACCGGAGAATCGAGTCCAGTTTAATTCTTTTGAGTGTTAAAGTGAACCGGGTTCATTTGCAAGTGCAAACGCTGGGCGTGCAAACGGGACCCGAAGTCAAAACTTGAGTCAATTGAACTGGACTAACGAGATTCGGGCGTCTGGAAAAAGGACTTTGAGAACTTTATGGACGAAATGGCGGAAGAATGATCACTGCTCATTTGGAGTGAATTTTGGCTTTGACTTTGAAGAGGGAAATTGGGTGATAGTGAGGGGTGTAACTTAGTGGTATGAATAGTGTAAAAATATTAAATTGAAATATTGAAAAATTTATAAATAGAAACGGTGTTGTTTTGGAATATGCGAGAAATTAGAGAAGAATGAATTTCTAGTATACTTATCAACAATTTTTAATAATATAAAGTTTATAATGAAAATATAACCTAATTTATAAGTAATATTGCGCCATTGGTAATGATGATAAGGTTACAGTTAAGTGATTTAGTCATTTTATTTTAGAAAATAGTTCCAAGATTCATACCGAAGATAGTTACAAAGATAACTTCGGAGGTCATCAAT
The DNA here is from genome assembly GCA_963988835.1 of Hexamita inflata. Lineage (NCBI taxonomy): Eukaryota > Fornicata > Diplomonadida > Hexamitidae > Hexamita > Hexamita inflata. The sequence goes on from CAXDID010000993.1 coordinate 27,377, forward strand.
GTTAGTTCAAGTGCCGAACTAACTTAGGTTGTCTGAGGAGGCTATTCAGAGTGATAATTCTAGCCAACTATCTCGCAATATACCTTAATAAAACTTATATTCTTGGCTTTGATTATTAAAACAAATTAAATATAACAGAATAATAATTCCTTTCAAATATTCACTCACGCAAAATATTTTTCTTCTATCCATTCGAACATCTGCTCTGTTTCTCTCGATCCCTCGTATTTCTCAACCAATTTCCCACTTTTGTAAATATTAATCGTTGGATAACCCAAAACACCTTGTGCATCGCATAATTTATTATTTACAGTGCAATCCACTTCTGCACATACTATATCAAAGTTTTTCAAAAGCACAGACACCTCTTCAAATTTAGGCTTGAATGCTCTACAATGGCCGCACCATGGAGCAAAGAATTTCACTATTGTTAAGTTATTTTTGTTAATTTTCTAATCAAAGGTATTTGTGTAATCAACCACCGCTTGAACAGTTGGAATTATTAAATATAACATGTTGAAAGTGAAAAATGAATCTATTATACTTAGTTGCTAAAATTTAATATATAGTTATTCCACATCATATATGATATTTTTAAGAACACTACAAGTCGTTTTAGATTATACCTAAGATTTTGAATAATAATTAACCAATAAACCTACAGTTATTAAATATTTCACCCCTTGGTGTGGTCACTCGCAGATATTAGCTCCTAAATTTACTCTAATTTCTTCAGAATTTAATGACGATGTAATATTTGCTGAAGTAAATTGTTAATCAAACGAAAAGCTTTGCAAAGACCAGAAAGTTAGAGGACACATTAAGTTTTTATAATGAAGGTAAAATGATTGAAAAATTTTCTGGTTCCAGGGAAATTCCTAATATTAAATAATGGATAAATGAAAGACTGAAGTGATATCATTATATATTTTAAACACATATAATCATCTACATTACTATTAAAAATAAAAGACTAAGTTTCAATTATATTCTAAAATCTATCTGATGCAAATTAGCATTGAATTTATAGATTATCTCTAGTCAGAGGTGCTCTTGATGTCCTTATATATCAAGAAGAATCATTGAAATATTTTAAAACAAAGTATTTATTTATTCTTAATAATATAATTGGGTCATTATTGATATTACCACATCACATTAATTTTATGATTGCTTTAGTAGTATCCTTTAGTTAAGTGTTAGATGTGACCAACAATTTAGGCCAAGAAATAAAAAAGAATAAATATATTCTTGTTAACTATTGCGATACGAAAAACAAGTTTTGCAATATTCTGAAGCCGAAATATGACGAACTTGCTGTTTAAATGGAATCATCTCAATTTGTCATCGCCTTTATCGATTGTTCACTAAACAAGGATTCATGCAAAAATAATGAAGTTAACAATTACCCCACTCTTAATTTGTATATTAGTGGTAAACTAGTTGAGGAATACAATTTTGGACCAAAGGAGGTCGTAGACATCAAAAAGTGGCTTCAAGCCTGGGATGGTAAAGAATTGTGATCTTTTCACTTATATTAGTAGTTGTGTAATCAAAATTGTATTATATTGCATTATCATTGAAAAGCCTATAAACATGATTAACAGGTTAAACATGTTAAACCTGTTAGATATGTTAAACATACTTAACATAATTATCCTATTAATCATATTAATCAAGTTATACATATATAATATATTTATCATCTTAAATATAATTAATTGAACAACTGTTTTAGTAAGTATGCGGTAGAAGATTAATTGAGTTGAGAGGTTTATTTTATGTTATTAATTTTGTTGAAACGAAATAATGTTAAGCTTGTCAGTATTTCCACTTCGCAAATAATTAACAAAATTCTCGAAAACGACTTCAACCATTTAATAGGTAAATTACTATTTTTGTGTTCAATATATATTAAAACATATTATTCGTATTTTAAATCACTTTATTCATTTTTTATAAATGTGTGTGTACCCTCTTATGTCATTTTATTCACTAATATGCGTTTTATAACACTCTGGACACAAATGATATCCTTTGCACGAACACACATATCTGCTATTACATTATTGCAGCCGACACATTACGCACTTACTTTTGTATATACATGATAGTGTTTATATGCTTCTATTACTGGTCCTTTAATTGGGCTTACTACTGGTTGGTTACAACCTTCAATTTTTCGTGGTGTAGCTTTAATTTCATATTTTGTTAGATTTATTTTCATTTAATCAATTATGCTTTCAACATAATCCGTTATTTTAATTTCTTTATATTCTGGATGCAATAATTTCATCAAAGAAAACCCATTAACTAATATTACTTACATAAAATTAATTATTAATGGTAATGCAAAAAGTAGAAAACTTTAACCATGATATATACAAAATCAAAATTTGTGAAATAACCCTGTTAAATGTAAGAATTTGTAAGTTCTCGTGGTATTCCCAGAGAACAACCTGAAATAGTTCGTTACTACAATAATAATTATAAAGGAGTTGATTACGTAGACCAACTTACAAAAAATATTAAGTTTCCAGGACGATGTACTCGTTGGACCACAAGGATGTTTATTTATTTTATGTAAGTAATATTAGTTAATGGGTTTTCTTTGATGAAATTATTGCATCCAGAATATAAAGAAATTAAAATAACGGATTATGTTGAAAGCATAATTGATTAAATGAAAATAAATCTAACAAAATATGAAATTAAAGCTACACCACGAAAAATTGAAGGTTGTAACCAACAGTAGTAAGCCCAATTAAAGGACCAGTATAGAAGCATATAAACACTACATGTATATACAAAAGTAAGTGCGTAATGTGTCGGCTGTAATGTTGGTTGTGTGTTGTGTTGTGTGTGTTGTTTGTGTTGGTTTGTGTGTTTTTAATATGTTTTAATATATATTGAACACAAAAATAGTAATTTACCTATTAAATGGTTGAAGTCGTTTTCGAGAATTTTGTTAATTATTTGCGAAGTGGAAATACTGACAAGCTTAACATTATTTCGTTTCAACAAAATTAATAACATAAAATAAACCTCTCAACTCAATTAATCTTCTACCGCATACTTACTAAAACAGTTGTTCAATTAATGTAATTCTAATTAATCAATATAATAATTTGTCAGTTAATAGATATGATAAACATTAGTTCTCACTCCTGAGTGTTATCATGAACCAAAGGAACCAATGTTACGAATGCTCCTAGCACCCATCTTTCCAAATCCCAGTAAGCTCTTGTATCCTTTAACAACTCTTTCTAGTTGATGGATCTTTGTGTTCCCAGTGGATATCTTCCCCCTTTCTCGGCTTCACGTAGATGAGATTCTTCAAAAGCTCGCAGCTTTCCGTGTTGATGTACCTCTTGAAAGCGGAAATAATGCTGAAACCTATGTCGAGCGTACCAATCATTTTCTACACTCTTTTTACAGTTGCGATATCGTAGTTGATGTTTGAGCACGCACCGATCGTAATTTGTATCATGTGCTCAAGAGTGAGTTCCTTGAACACCAAATTGGCGGTATCCACTGCGTTCAAAAAGCTAAAGATTCCGACCTTAATGTCCTTCTATCGTCTTGGACAATTCAATACGAATGAATAGTTCTTTTTTATTAGGTCTGAATTTTTATTAGGACTGAATTAGATTTCATACATGAAAGAAGTGGAATATAAAATGATTATATAATTACGAACTAATAATAATTGGCAAACAATACAATTTTTAAATGAAAAAATGTATAAGGACAGGGAATCGAATCCTCGATGCCTATAATAATTCAAGGTATTTTTCACTGTACATACCATTATACTATCAATGCATATGGAAAATCGTTAAATTATATATTGATATATGCACAATTAGGTTTAACATGTTTAACATGTTAAACATGCATAACATGTTTCCGAGCTACTCAATATTGCATTATCATTCATTATGTAATCCTTTAAACAGAGAAAAGCATTAACTGGCAAAAGTTTTTGTATGAATATAAACGAACTTGGTCGACATTCTAAACAATGGGCTATTAGTCTTTAAATTCAAGAAAATAATACTACATAACCTCGAATTGAGACACCCACCCCCTTTCACTTACAGACACCCGAAGTGCTCAGATACAGACACCTTCGATATTTTTATAGTAAAGGTGTCTATAACTGAACTACAAAAGAGGTTGTAAGTGAATTGAACATTGTAAATCTCTATTATATTTATTAATATATTTTGAGCTTTTGAGCTTTGTATGATTATAAATATAAATTATATGCTACTTAATCTTCTATATAATGTAATTTATGCAAATTAGATCAAGAAACTAGAAATTTGATAAAATTTTCAGAATAATTTTTGGAAAAGGTGTCTGTAACTGAGATGGAAAACCAAATCTAACACAAGAAATATACCAAACTGAGCCAGATTTGCTCTCACTTATAGACACCCTGGCCATTTTTGAAAACTGCTCGGGTGTCTGTATTCGAACAAGGGTGGGTGTCTCAATTCGAGGTTATGTAGTAATGTTAATTATTTTAGTGATCTTCTGATCTATTTACAAATATTAAATAATTTTCTATTATATTACCTCGAATTGAGACATTTACAGACATGAAGTGCTCAGATACAGACCTAGTATTATAAAGTTATAAAGGTATAATTAAAAGTTATAAAAGTTATAAAACCTATTGTTAACTAATTTGTTTACTTGATTTATAAGAAACACAGACAATACTCAATAAATATACTCAATAAATATACTCAAATATTACTTAAACACTTGAACAAACATTACAATTGAACAGTCAACGTTAAGTGAACGAACTAAATTTGTCGTTTAATATATAAATTCGTTCAATTTAAAATGTCAGTCATTCTTTCTTTTGTTTTTTCTCGGTGAGCGAAAACTCTTCAACGTTTTTGAGCAAACGTTGGAGTTGTCTTTCGTTTAGAACCAGTTTTGCTTGCTCAGTAATAATTTCAATTATTTTCTGCTTCTCAACGCCCTCTTTCTTCATTTTGTTCACTTCTGCGAGCAGTTTCTTCCTCACCATTTTGTCCTTAACCTCTTCTGCCCTCTTGCGCTCGTTTGAAGAGGAGTAGTATTTTTTGTAGTCCTCAAGCTGCTGGAACTTAGTGAAGAAATTGACCAAATCATCTGCTGGCAAATTAGCGAACTCGGGATAGTCCTCAATCACCTTCTCCCAAATCTTAGCTATAAACTCATAGTTCTCCGCATACTTATACCTTTTCACCTTTTCCTGATTCGGAAGCTGTCTGGTCTTTGGCTCACTCATGTGAAAAGGTGTGGAATAATAAATAATTCATATTAAGTATATTTAAGCTAATATATGGTATTTCACTTCATCATATATGTCAAAAGACAACAAATATCCATCAATTCAGACCTTTAATTCATTTAAAATACGCCAGACATCGCAAATAACAATAGCTGAAATAACATAATAGTTATCGCAATGTCATACAGTTAGCTAGCTTAAATCTGTACATCGTGTCAACAATTCGTGCTTAGTGAAATTTACAACAAAATCATGGGACGATGCTTTAATTGAACTATAATAACTTTCTGATTTATAAGAGATACAAGTTTTCATTTTATTTAAGTAAACATATGCTGAAGTCAACGGCCAAAACTAGCATAAGTTAGCACTTCGCACATTATTTATATAGTTCTATGGAATTATTTAGAGCTTGATGCCATAAATCGAATTCAAATACTCGTTTGATGATATTATTGAACACCAACTTAATTTTTATAGATCAGATTTACAACAGAAGGTTAAAGATCTAAAATAATAATAATAAATTCAGTTTACTTAAAGCTAAAACGATATTCCTAGACTAAAATTTAAAAAACAAAAATTATGCGATTATGTTATAATCAATGAAGAAAAAGATAATGAAATAATAGGTTTTTATGGAGTTAAGTATGATCAACTTACTGAAAAACTCATAGAGAAACTTACAGATGAAATAAAATGAAGAATTGTGATGAACAACATATTTAATCAATCTCATCTTTTATATACAAAAGTTAACAAAGTCAAAAGTTATATAAGACTCCATTTATTGATTCGCCTCAGTTCATTCTTCGTTCATTGACAATGAACACAACCAATAGTCATTTATTATAATTTAAGTTTCTTTAAACGTCTTTTATGTGTGATATGTATAATATAATAGACTAGTATAGTTAAAATAGTTTCAATTAATTTTGAAGAATGATAGTACTTCGCGCCATAAGTAATCAACTTGCTTCACTATAGATACTACAATGGTTATAATTCCAATTGAAACTAGTAGGATAACTGAATTATTATATGGTCCTATTTTAATATCCCCAATACTGTTTGCGATTTTAAAAGTTATTATTTCAGATAATAATAAAAAATTTAACCCGGATCGACTTATTTTTGCGAATAATGGAACTTATATGACTTTGCAATCACAACAAAGTAGCGAAAGCTCAATAGCTACTGTGATGTAAGTTATAATTCTTTAAATAGTGAAAGTATTAATTATATTTTTGCTATTTTCGAATAGTTTTTAGCATATAATGCCATCAAGAAGTAACACGGAATAAAATACTATGGTTCCTAAGATGCCATGAGGTAAAAATTTATAAATAATTGTTCCAAGCTTGGTTTCTTTTATGTTTTAAAGCGGATATTAATCATAAAGATAGAAAGCGATCAAACTACCGCAATAAAATGATCCAGAATCTTATGTGATCCTGAGAATTACATTAAGGTCTAGGGTTTGAGCTTATACCGAAATTTTCATAACTACTAAATTATGAGCAATGAAATTAGTTACAAATAATACTATGTATACGTACTTTAGTTTGGATATACCATATCTTTGTTTTAAATACTAAAGTGCTACATTGTTACTATGAATTTTATCAACAGATTTCATCATAATGTAGCCAAGAATAGTAGAAAGTTACAAGAAATAATTACAAACGACTTAGTGAATTATGTTTCCACATTAATTATTGTTACCAAACAATACAGGTATTTATAAAAATTCTTAGCTGTACATATTTTTTTTGGAACAATATTCGATTTTATATTCATCTATGGAACTTAGAAGTATAAAAGTTACAGTTAATGGAATTTACTGTTCGATGAATTTATAGAATCCCATTTTAAATAGCTGAGATATTTAGTAATCTTATTGATTTAGTAATATATGCATATTAAATCCTTATATTAAAGAAATAGCACTGAATGAAATATAGCTTTAACGAATTATATATGAAAGTTTCGTGTTCTCATTATCTGAAAATATATTTCTCAAAATTTTTTCGTGTATTTATACTACTAGTGCTATTAGGATAAATGCTCCGTTTATTGAATCAATTTTATGATTGTTTATCATTGTGGAGTGTTACAAACAAAAATATTAATATTATATATCATTAAATGAAATTATATGTTTAGAATTAATTTCAAAGAAATACTTCTAAACATATTTCATCATACTAAATGATTGGTTATGTATAACTTCTTAAGTCGATGTCGTTCTGTATATTAATATTACTACGTTACCTCGAATTGAGACAGACACCCGAATAGAGATCAGCTAATCTGGTCAGTTTTCAAGAATTACCAGTCTGTCGGTGTCAATAAGTGAGAGAAAATCTGGCTTTTGGTATATTTCCTGTGTCAGATTCGGTTTTCAATTTCAGTTAGAAACACCTTTTCCAAAAATAATCTGAAAATTTATTCAAATTTATTGAAGCATTATGCATTAATTACCAATATACTACATTACCTTGCTTGTAAGGGAGTAGGTCTACTCCCTGTAAGGGAGTCCCTTCATGCAAAACTCCCTTACAAGCAAGGTTATGTAGTATAGAAGATTAGACTAGTATAGAAGATTATTAATAGCATATATAACTTAGTTTTATGGGCATACGTAGTACTCTTATAAATTTAGTAAATATAAAAGAGTGTTCAAGGTCCAGGTTTCATTGGGTGTCTCAATTCGATGCAGTGTATAGAATAACAACAAAAGTAAACTAACAGAAACATCATTAGTTTTTGAGCCTCATCTATGAATTTATAAATAAATTGAAGTACTAATTCCAATAACACTAATAATAGATTATATATTGAAACGTCGAAATTACTCAATAGTTTATAGATCACATAATTCCAACTGTCCCACTTCAGCAAATGATTTCATAATTTTTATTAATTTCGTTAACTTTTGCAACCGTTTAGTAGGATCTAGTGAAGAAAAGTGCGATTACTGTAAGCTCACCTTTAATAAATACAATGGCACCAATAACTGTTGAAACTATCAGTTCATAATTATATTATTTAAATATTTTGTTAGATGTAGCCGATAATAGTTAGTTATATTTCAAGTTTGATTAGCCTATAACAAAATTATTCATTTCTGCTTCTCCAGTAGCGCATTCTGATTTTTCTTCACTTGCTTTTCTAGATTGTTCATCATTTGATGCGACAAAGATTTATAATTACAATTATACCACGTCTTAGCGAATTTACATCGTGTTTGAGTCCGTTAAAGCGCCGACTATGATTGAAAGTGCAAATTATGTAACAGTATCTGCGAATACGACGATAATTCCAACTCAGTTGTACAATTATTTCTTAATTTAGTCTGCTAAGAACACGACGATGGTGTATGGCAATGTTTCCGTCTCAACTGTGGCGAATACGTTATTTGATTTTAATTCTGATTAGTTGAACTCTGGGTACATTCAGCTTTTTACGAATCCGTAGAAGTTGTATGTGATTTAAACCGGTTCGAATTTGGAGATAAACATTCAGTTCTTCAACGGGGTGTAGTTGGTTCAGGATCAGCACATTCAGGTCAATTTTTCAAAGGTTGACTCTGTGTACGTGAATAATTCTCAGTTTTTCAATTTATCTGCTGAGTCTTGTTTTGGCGATAAAATTTAATTATAGTATCAGTCCACAGCGTCTACTTCGCAAACCCTATAAAATTATAAGGTTTATTACCCGATCACCGCTCCTTAATCGACTTTCACGTTGTTTACCGCTCCATCCACCGGGTTAATTGATCTGTTCATGTTTTCTCATTTCTTTAGCGCCGTTTTCGAGGATTCGCTAATCGCCTTTAACGATAAGAAGCGTTTGCAGTTGAGATTCGGGAAGGCAACGGGGAGTGGAACCGTTTACGTCTCAAACTCGAACTAGTACAAAACGAGCTGTGAAGTGGCAAATAACGCGCACTTGGTGAAGAAGTTCAACATGAACGAATCTGCGGTTTTAAACGAAAGATAATTCGAAATGAACGTGAGCTACGACGGAAAAAGCAAATACGTTTACATAATCAACGAAAATAACGGACACATGAGAATGTACACTCCAGCTGAAATTGAGTTGTCCGGGAAAATAGTCGCCAGCTGGGCAATTGGAGCGGGAATCGCAGCGTGCGTGCTCATGGTTGTCGGAATCGTGGTCATCGCTCTGGGAATCAAAGCTTCCAAACCAAGCAAAGAATACTACGACTACGTTAAAAGAGGACTCATTGAAAAGTGAACACTAATTATACTTTATAATTTATATTAATTTATAAGAAAGGAGAACAATAATATATATATATATATATATATATATTTAAAAAGAATCACATATTATTTGTTTTTTAGACCGGTAGGAACTTTCTCGCCCGGTAATGACTTGTACTCGGGCGAGTATTAAAATGATAACTCGGCCGGTAATCTTTCCACTCCACCTCGAAAATTAAAGAATTATGATGCCAAACAAAATTATATATCGCTGTCGTTATTTTATTGTTATCAATACATTGCATGCTAGAAATATCGAAGAATTGTAGTTTTGTAGTTAAATTCGTAATATAGTTTCTATATATATTGATTTAGTATAAATTTCAATAAGACGTTATAATTTTTAGAATTAATGACAATTAGAGCAAATTCTATGATGACCTAAGTTTTCATCACTACTGATAAAGCTAATTAATTATATTTTGTTAAAGACAGAATCGTCTAAATACTATTTTTATCTCCAAAAGTTAACTTATCTCGTCCCAGCAAAGAATACTATATCTATTGTTATACACACCATTAGTAGTTTGATATTTTGTAAATATTATCTGATTTATGATTTTAATGATTGAAATATATTTTAACAACGTTTGGATGTATTATTTTAGGAAAACATAATGTAATGGCATCACACGAGTACAATAACTTAAGTTATTATATTAGAACTTTATATATGTGAGTTTAACTTTATTATATTGAATATATTTATATATACACATTAAATATGAATATATAATAAAAATTACATCAATATATACTATAAATTATTGATAGTGAAATAAATCAAACAAATAATATTTGATTAGTTGTTATAGTCCTTGATATAATACTCTAACAAATTCATTTGAAGTGGATAATTTGTTATTTATTTTATACGTTAACATCTAAATAATAGCTATTTACTACATGTTTATAAATAATATGAGGCTTGATATTATTTTGATTGAATAAAGGAATGTAACTGTTGTTAAAATGTAAAATAATCATAAAACATAAAACTTTTTTCTTACCGGTTTAATAATTATACTCGCCCGAGTACAAGTCATTACCGGGCGAGAAAGTTCCTACCGGTCTAAAAAACAGAGTCGCCCGGTAGCTCTATTGGAATATCAATCTAAGAAGTTGATTATTTGAAGTGGTTTTAATTTATAATTGTATATAATATTGATATTCTATATTAATGTTTTTAAATTTCTTTTCTTTTGCTTCTCAGTTTCTCTTTACTCAGCTTCTGTTTACGCTAACTTCGTTTTTCTATATATTTCTCCATTCGCCAACATTGTCATTCATCTTAAAATATATTATATTACTTTGAAGTATGCATGGTTCCCAATAAAGATAACCACAAGATATTTGATTAATTTGTTGTATCATTTGCATTATTGGATATTGCTACTATAATATTATCTTTAAATTATTATCTGTACAGCAATTATATTTTTCTCTTGTATACTCTTACATACACTTTCTAAAAATAAATCGATCTAATACATGTTACAAATAATGTTCATATGATATATATTATGAAACTAATATTTAAATAGTAATTGATATGTATACTTAATAAATAGTGTGTTTAATAAATTTAATATGGAGAATGAAGAAAATACAAATAATCACCAACTCTGTATATTATTACTTTACCAGTCTCTGTTTTTAGTTTAAAAAAAGATCTTACTTCTTTCAACAAAATAAACCGAAATCCATAAACGATTACCATTTCACAAATGCATTCTCTTATACAGTTTTACATTTATCAAGCAAAGCGAAGCTAAGTTATGATAATATTACTCCTCGCGCTGCCTGTCTTGATTCCGTTCTTAATCTACGGAATCATGCTCTTGTTCACGAACTCAGTTTCCAACATAAAGATCAGAAAGTTTGAAGTCCCGAATCTCCCACCGGTTGAATAGATCGCATCGCCTCCGGAACATTTGATCTACTTCAGCTACAGCCCGGATGAACCTAGATACAAAGACTTCATCGACCAGATGTTTCAGATGAACGGAATCAGCGGGCGAAGCAGAGCGTTCAAAGACGCCGCCGAAGCTGAACGATACATCAACATCAAAAATATCGTACCGGGTTCGAAGCAGAGATTCGATAATGTCTCGTTCTACTCCAAAATAATATGCGAAGACTTTCGGCTTTATAGCGATGCAACGAATCTGAACTATCAAGGAGACTGCCTGGTAGACCTCAGCAAGGACTACGAGAAGGTGATGTTCGAGCAGTACAAACTGACCCCCAGTGATCTTTAGATTGACGTGAGCCAGCCAGAGTACCAAGACAACATCTTATTCCACATCAACTTCCTGGAGAGCGCGGCCCTGCTCCAAGGCGTGCCCAGCAACGTGACCTACGAGATCGTCTACAACACCACCATTCTGGACGCGACGATGAAGCTCTTTCCGGACCAGCTTTTATAGAAGTACGGGAGCAAAGACAACGCGTACTGGACCGGCTACTCATACACGCTCCAGAACCAGCTCAACCAGATCACCCTGAAGCGCTTCACCGACCTGGACCTCCAGATCAGCAACAAGCGCTTCGACGAGCTCAAGACTATCGAAATCAACGCGAACACACTCTTCGAGGTATCGGTCGCCCTAGCCTGGAGCGTCCTCCTAGTCGTAGCCACCCAGCTCGCGGCCAGCAACAAGGGCCCCACCCAGATCATCCTGCGGAGAGTGGGCACCCGGGAGTACAAGCTCTTTCTGGTCAACTTCGCGTACGTCTTCTTCCCGGTCATGGCCAGCTGCTTCATCATGGCCGCCGTCTGGCACCACTTCGGAGTCATGCCCTTCTCATGCGTCACCCTCGGTTTCTCCTGCTTCGCGATGTTCCTGGTGGGCCTGATCGTGTGCGCTGTAAGTACCTTCCTCTCCACCTTCCTGAGTCAGCACACGTCCGCCGCCATCGTCTGCAGCTGCCTCTTCGCCTTCTTCCTGATCATCCTGCCGGCCATGCTCCACACGCTGGCCTTCGGAGGCAGGACCCTCTTCGACCCGAGCCTCATGCCGCAGCCGCTCATCTTCGCGTTCCTGGCGGTGCTTCCCCCATTTTCCAGCGTGAGCGTGCTGGACTCAATGACGAGTAGCATGAACGAAAGTTTGAGGCAGGTTCAATTCAGTTCGTACGAGTGGAAGATACAGGAAGAAACCGTTCCGATAAAATATCTCTTCACAAACTACCAGAACTACACGAGCACTCAAAGAAGCTGTCTTTCTCGAAACTCTAAATTCGGCCAGATGGTCGACGGGATGTGCACGTACAAGCAGCCGCTCTACAAAAACGTGGTCATTCTGGTGTTCGTTCAGTTCTCCGTGATCGTGCTGTTATCATTGTTCGGATCCTATGCAGCCACTCAAAAGGGTTTCAGAGGTCTTGGGGTGTTCTTCATGTTCAAAAGAAGCTTTTGGAGGAAGATAAAACACCTGAAGCCAGGAAAAGCCAACGTCCGCCTCCAAAGCTTCTCGCTGGCCTACAACCAGAAGCTGTTCTCCAAGAAGAGCAACATCAAGCTGAAGGCGTTCGGCCGGAAAAAGTTCGTAATCAACAAGATAGACTACACCCAAGACGAAGGCGTGGTCGCTGCTCTGGTCGCGGAAAGCGGAGGCGGCAAGTCCACGACGCTGGCCTACTTCGCCGGAGAACTCCACCAAACCGACCTGCATTCGTACGTGCAGAGAAAGGCGAAGAGAAACAAGATAGACCTCTCGGGCGTCCAGAAGTCGGAAAACCTGTACGAGGACTACCAGAAGGCGACCGACCTCCCGTCGCTCCTGAAGTGCCTGAGCCAGGTGGAGAAGACCGAGGCCGTGCTCTTCGACACCTTCGACATCACGGACCCAGTCGACGCCTACCTGGCCAAGCCCTACATCGGCTACCAGCCACAAGACCACTCGAACGTCTGGCCCAACATGACCTGCTTCCAGAACGTCTTCTTCAGCTACATCCTGCGCATGGAGGCCCAGGGCGTCAGGTACAGCAAGAATGAAGCCAAGGCGAAGGTCCTGGACGTCCTGCGCCAGATGGACCTTTTCGACTCCGCTCCAAAACAGGCCCACAAGCTGTCCGGCGGCATGCTCCGGAGGCTCGCGCTCTGCAACGTGGTGGTGGGGGAGCCGAAGCTGCTGCTCCTGGACGAGCTCTCGGCGGGCGTGGACCCGGTGCTGAAGCGCAAGATCTGGAAGTGCATCGAAGAGATCAACCGGCGCACCAAGACCTCCATCATCCTGAGCACCCACGACACCTCCGAGATCCAGGAGATGGCCCAGCGCATCACAATCCTCCACAACGGCTTCACCCTGGTCGACAACCAGACGCCGTTCGACCTGCGCCACGCCACGAAGCTTTACTCGGTCAAGTTCTACAGCGAGCTGCCGACCTGCTGCCAGAAGACGGCGGACGAGATGAAGCTCGAGTTCGAAGGCCTCGAGAGCGTGAATGGCGCGATCCAGATCGACACCATCTCACCGCACGGAATTCACTTCATCGTCAACAAGAGCCTGAGCGGCGGGGAGCAGGTAGAGCTGTGCGCCTTCGTGAACAAGCTCAAGACCCAGTTCGGGATGCAGGACTCGATCCTCCAGAAGGCGAAGCTGGACGACGTGTACATGGACACCATCAAGCACCCGCGCCACCAGAACATCTACGACGACCAGAAAGTGGTGACCCAGAAAGAAAGGGTGAACCCGACCAGAAAGAGAGTCAAAGGCCTCTTCATCAAGTCCATCTGGTGCGACTTCAAAAAGATCCCACTTCCGGTCATTCTCGGGCTAGGCGCCGTTTTGTTTGCGGTTGTGGTACAGTTATTCAGTTCACTCATATTGTAAGTAAATGATTTGATGTTGGAAACAACTTTAAAGAGTGGAAGAACGCTTGATTTGGCCTCTAAATGTTTTGAATCCTGCGAAATAAAGAATCCATAAGATATTGAAAAGTGTTTTGGAAAAAGACATATTTTACTGTTCTAAAATCAAAATTAATAAAGTTGGAAATCTAATGTTTGTGGCTGGTACAGTAATTATTTAGGTATTGATGTTTAGTAATAAAGTTATATTTCTATTGGAGACTATAGAAATAATAATTTTGAAAGCTTTAATCATTATAGTTTTACCCATTAATCTAATGCTACGAGTCATCTTGGAATTATGTCAACAGTAGAATTAGTGGCTGAAAACTAAGTTATAGTAATTAATAGCTCAACTATATTAAATCAACTTAATTTCTCAAAATATTCTAGTTTTGACCCAGTTAAAATTAAATTGAATGGTGGTATAATTCCGTACATAATTCCGTACATAATAACAAGATTTGGTTTGTCTGAAGAGTGCTAAATATTCCAAATGTGTATTATGACTTGCGATGCTGCAATATAAAAATGTTCTGCTATGGATTTATAATAATGTTATTAATCATGTTACAAATAACCTGTATAATGTAATAATTATTGGAATGTAGCTTATCATAATGCAACAACAATTTATGAAGATGAAAAAAGTATACTTGACAATTATAAATAATCATTAGATTCTAGCTAGGTATATATAACAGAAATGTAGCATTATATCTAATAGTAACACATTAAACTAAGATAAATATCTGGCTAGAATCAAAACGCAGTAAATTTCAATTTCATATTGTTTGAAAACGATATGATAAATAATAAGCTATCTGGAAACATAAAACTAGAAATCGCACAGCCAGTTCCAAATAGAGGCAGCACAAGTGATAGCTATAAAATGAATAAACGCACATATAGTATGCTAGAACCGCGTTAAATCGCTTGTGATGGAACAATAACCTAGAAGCATGGGTTCAAATAAACCTATAGAATGCCATCAATGAAAAAGTAACACGATAGTTCAGATATAAATTCAAAAGAACTGCAAAGTCTTCCAGATAGAGAGCACGTAACTCTCTTCGATGCGTAAAATGAGCCGTTCACAAAGCTAATTGGAGGGATTATTAGAAAGCAGATATTTATGAACTCTCCAGTTGGTGATCATTCTCCGTGGAGATTTTCATATTCGCTCACATCTAGAACGATGCCGTACCTGGGAGATCCAGAGATCTCAGCAGATGCCGGAAGCGCTGTTTTGGAATACGCAAGCTCTCTGAAGCTGGCCCAAATTGTGGTTTCTGGACTCATGCCGATGCTTTTCGCGGCGCTGAAGTTCGGAAATGAAATCGAGCTGAACACATTGAAACTGCTGAATATGCACACCGTGAGTGGATTGCAGTGGATCGTGAATTCTTGGATGTACTTCGAGTTTTGCGCTGTAATAATAGTCGTTATTAACTTATGTGGAGAGCTTATCTTTCTTCCTGAGATTCTTTCACAAAGAGTAAATATCGTTTACCATTTTATTCAGGCACTGGAGTCCATTTGCACGGGCATGCTGATAGCAGCTGTGGCCAAAAGAGGTAAACCTGCTTCGATAACTTCATTCTTGCTGATTCTGTTTGTAATGATATTTATCATTCTGAACTTCGGAGGAAAGGCGTTTGCATTTATCCTTGGAGTCATTCTGCCAGCATTCACATGTTCGTATCTGACCCAACTTTCTTAGAACCACGAGCCTATCAACGTCTTCGTTTTGATTTTCGGATTAGTTTTCTCTGGTTTGTAAATGCTACTGGTGTTCTGCTTGGTTGAAAAAGATAAAATCATGAATCGGACCAAGATGCAGAAAGTCAAGTAGAATCAGTCTGAGGATAAATAGAGCCAAGAAGTTTAAAACCAGTCAGAAAAGATCTATAGCGAGAACATCTCTACTTAGTCTCAAACTTCAGTTAAAACCTGCGGAACGGATCTGGAGCCGATTACCATGCAGTCGACCATTGCTCCGTAAACGCCTGTAATAGCGAGTCCAGACATGATTCAAGATACAGAAACAGTAAATAATCTAGGCTTATAATTACAAAACGTGCACCACAAGTACAACAACAGCACATATGCCGTCCAGGGCGCGTCCATGGACATCCCGCGCGGCCAGATTTTCGGGCTCCTGGGCTCGAACGGAAGCGGGAAGTCGACCCTGATGCACTGCATGGCCGGGATGTTCAAGCCGCAGCAGGGGCAGGCGCTGGTCCCGGACAACGGACAGGTGGTCGACCTCTTCCAGCTCAAGAACTCGACCCGGTTCTTCTCGGTCGTCCCCCAGCACGACGTCTTCTGGCCGAACCTGACTATATCGTAGCACCTACAGCTGATGCAATTGTACAACGCGATGGAGGTGGACGTGGAGCTGCTCCTCAAGGAGCTGAAGCTGACCGAGTTCAAGAACCAGACCGCACAGACGCTCTCCGGCGGCCAGAAGCGCAGGCTCTCGATCGCGATGGCCATGACCATGCAGCCGAAAGTGCTGGCCTTCGACGAGCCCTCGTGCGGCCTGGGCGTCACTACGAAGCGCTTCGTGCACCAGGCGATCCTGAACGTCCTCAGCAAGGACACGACGCTGCTGTTGACCACCCATGACATGGAGGAGGTGGAGGCCCTGGTGGACCAGTGCTGCATCATGCACCTGGGCAAGGTCCTGAAGATCGGCAGCGTGGCCCAGATGTGCGCCCAGCAGAAGTTCGACCTGAAGATTCGCGGAAACGACGCCCTGGTTCAGGTGCTGGTGGAAGAGCTCCGGTGCGAATACCCGACGAAGAACGCGGTGTGCGACTTCTGGTGCTTCTTGGTCACGAACATGGGCTAGCTGTAGATCATGAACGTGCTGAACAGCCACGGGCTGCTGGAGTCCGAGTGGATCATCGAGGCGGCCAAGATGGAGCAGATCTTCATGGAGGTAGTGGACTCTGCGCAGTGAAGTAGGAATGATATTCTTTGTTTTTAAAATATAAAAATGTCAAGTAATAATATGAACACAAATTTCATTAATCGTCTACAAAGTTGTTATCCCATTATCTATCATTTTCTAAAAGATTAAAGTTTTAAAGTCTAATAACAACCACAGTTTAGAGCCACTTTAAAAATATAATATTATATGATATTACACTTAATAAACAAAAATTGGTTATTCAGTCCCAACCCTAATTTAAGACTTTTCGCAGCAGCATTTTTTGTAACATATGAACCTGCGAAACCAACAACTAATGAAGCTTTTTCACAAATAATATTTAATTCAAACTTTGATGTAAAAATTGTATTTCTTTTGGCTTTAGAATTTGGTTTTCTTCATATCTTTAAATAATTTACATGTATTACTATTACATAAATAACGTGTTTTCGTATGCTTCGCGTAACTATTTTGGCTTCAATTCTGGAAAGTAGTTCTGCTGAATATAGGTCCACTTGTTTCCATAAGCGATTGCCAAAATATGAAATTTCAGAAGTTACTCTTGCATCCACTTGTAATTAACTTTCTGTAATTCCTTGTGCAATACATTTCGGTATTAAAACTTGCACTAAGTACAAGAGCGGTATTGAAGTTACTACGATATTTTAATCCAATCTACTCTAGAATTACGAATATTTTGTTAAACTAAAACTTGCAACTTTTGCTTCTCAGATTCGCTCCAAAGTTACTACTTCTGTTTCATTGGAGTGAAAATTGGCGATACATAGTTACCAATGTGATATCTTAAAGTAATGCGGTAAAATTCAATATTGTATAGTTCATGTAGTGTAGGATAGTATTAATATACTGAACTTATATCTACAATAGAATATAGAACATCACACGTAAATTCCGTCTATGCTGGTCACCTTTTTCCTTTCCTTTCTAAACGATGAACAATAAGAAAACAGCAGCAATCCTCTCTAACCAAATATCTCGCGTCTATCTACAATATATATCCCACTCACTTAACTTTCATTCATACATCATACATATCTACAATATATATATAGCAGACTTTAGTCCTCATAATTAAACAGTTTGTATAATATGTAGATGTTGTATAATTTAAGAAGCGATCGAATTAGAGTCCAGTAGGAAAATAAGTAAAGTCAAAGCGAAAAGAAGAAGGCCAAGAAGCGACAGAATTAGATGGATATTTCCATCGACGATATGTGTGAGGCTTCTTCAACATGAAACAATTTGCCCGCGAAGACATGCGATTTAAACGTAGACCATGCAAGTATAAATGAAGGTTGTGAACTCAGCGAATTTATGCGCTTTCTATTATGAACTGATTTCATCATAAAACAGCTATCATTCCATTCTTTAATAGTAACGTGGTTTTCAAAGAAATTAAGCGTAAACCAAACACACTGACTTTCGCAGTTTATGATTTGTAAAATCTTTCTTGTTTAAACAGTTTAAAACACAATTTGTTTGCCTGTTTAGTTCGATTCATTCATAGTAGCGACGGCCTCTAATATTAGCTTTACCACAAAAATAGATGTTTTCCACCTCGAAATGTAAACATATTCGTCTAATTCTGTGTAATTTAAATTCGGATTAAATTCCAAATTTAAACAAACAGCCAAACACGCCCAGCCCGTTATTCCCAGATAGAAGCTAAACTACTTCCACCCCTCATATGCAAACTACCCACACGAAAGCCTTCGCCCCGAAAACGAAGTGGTCCGACGAGGAGGTGAAGACCTTCTTCGCCCTGTACCCGCGGTTCGGAGCGGACTTCAAGCAGTACGTCCCCCACCTGAACAGAACCTACTCCCAGATCAAGGGCTTCTACCACAACTACCTCAGGAGACACGGAACGGAGCAGAAGAGAGAGGCCGACTCGCCAGCCCAGTCGTTCAAGGCCAGGGAGCACCACCAGCCCAGACCCGTGCAGAACCAGAAACCCCAGTTCAGCCAAGAAACCGCTTTGCTGCTAGACTCGCTCATGGACATCATGCTCAACCTAAAGCTAGAGTGATTAGATATTATATTCAATATTTATGATCTTTCACTACTTACTATTAATACTAGCATATATAAAAATCTCAATAGAGATATTCCATATTAAAACTGTATGAATAAAATATAATAATTCTTTACTTCGTGTTTAGGTTTACCAGTGTATTCTATCAAAATTATAAACACAAAAAGTTAGTATCTTTCTCTAGAAGCTAGTATTTAAAATAATTCAATAAACTATACACTTAAGTTGACCCACGTGTGTGTACAGTACTATTGTGAATCTGTAAACGCTTCTAATGTGTGTTTTATGTATTAGATCACTTTCAATCAATCTACTAGCGTAAAAATAGATTCTCGACGTATACTTGCATTTAGCGCCATGTTGCAACTAATTCTCATCGTGTATTTTATTAAATTCAAATCAAGTTTACGTGAAGTTTATTGTATTTTCGCTACTTCCCGTGTCAAACTAGCAAGTCACTACGTTCTGACTTTAGTTTGATTCTCTGAATCCACATTAAGGCTCCCTTTTCAGCAGTAAATCGAACTATTTCTGCAGTTTCTGCAGTAAGTTGACCTGTTTCTGCAGTAGAATATTTTACTGCAGCTGCAGTAGCCTGCAGGTAGTTTGCAGGCGAATCGTCTACTGCAAAACAATATTATATTATTTATTCATAAACCACGTTGATAAATATGTGTAATATGAATATTAACGATTAGAATAACTTTATATGTTAGTAAAAATGAAAGCATATGTTATTACTTAAGAATATAATAGAATATAATATTCATTCATGTTGGAGTGAAATCATAGGAAAATATAAAAATATAAGATACCTTCATATATCATCGTATTCTTATAGAAACCATATAATATTCCAATATTATGCATTCCTTCAGCATTCTTTGAACAAAATTAATCTAAATAATTATAAAATCTATTTATTGATCATATCTCGTTATATAGTTAGTGAATAACACTTTGAAAACTACCAATACTATTGGTTTCTTATTTTATAATCTATTAACTTAGTCTTAGCAAATATATTTTTAATATGTTTTAATTTAGTTTGAAATCATTATAAGAACATGGTTATCACATATAAGTATATTTAAACATGTTAATGTCAATAGCGTAGTATAAATCGTATATTTTATATTATGATGATTAACATTTTCTTGATGAACTTTGAAGTGGTATTAAAATGTAGTATTGTATATTATATTAGTATTCTATACAAATATTGTAAAAATATTTTGGAAAAAACGCCTCTAAATGACTAAAATCAATCAATCATTCTGCAGGCTTCTTGAAAACTGCAGAATTTCTACTGCAGTTGCAGGAGTTTTTTCGTCCTGCATGCAGTTACTTCTGCAGTAAAACGACGATTTACTGCAAATACTGCAGAAAAGGGAGCCTTAATCCACATACTTATTTGTTTGCTAATGTGATTCATAAACAAGTGCGTTCTACCGGTATACCCGCAACTATTAACATTTATACCCACTCCAATATATGAATGTAGAACAACCTCGCACCAAGCAGTACGCGCACAAAACCAAGTGGTCGGAAGAGGAAGTCCAGACCTTCTTCGGGCTCTTCCCGGACTTCGGCTCCAACTTCAAGTTGTACCTTCCCCACCTGAACCGAACCTATTCCCAGATAAAGGGCTTCTACCACAACTACCAGCGGAGAGCGGAACTCCAGCAGGGGTTCGAAGTGTCGTTACGATCCAGCCAGAAAGCAACCCCGAAGCCAAAGTCTCCGGTCGGCAATCTAGCTTTCACGATCAGCAGCAGCCAACTCTTCGTGGACGAAAGCAAGCACTATACTCCGGAAGAGACTCTGAGCGTTCTGACGAAGCTCCTGGAGAAGGTGATAGACGAACCAAATTTTAAGTGATGTGATATGCGATTTACACAATATTATTGATTAGAAACTTTCCGGTTTTGAAATAAAACAGTTAAACCTAGTTTAGAGCGCAAAAAGTAAAACTTGGATTGATAAAATAAATCTCTATAATAATAAGTAAAGTTAAACGCTTTATATAGATCCAATAAAAGATATTGTTTGTTAATTTCATCAATATACAATCTCTCAGCTTCAAAGTGCTGATCAAGGATCGATAGGTCTAGGACATCAACCAGCCCGATGAGAAAGTAACAACCTTAAATACTCAGATGATATGATTCAGATTGATTCATGAGTTAGAGACGAATCTAAAATTAATGATTTGAATTGTAATAGTTTATTGTAAGACTGAGAATAAACGAAAGTTAAACGAGAATATATTAATTATACATCTCCAGCGACCAGAAGCTTTTTATAGTTCAATTTACAAATATTGTTATTTGTGCTAAGTTATAACAAAATAGAAAGGTAAATACGAAAATGAAAATACAAGGTAGTTTTGTTTGGTTGTCTAAGAGGCTATATCAACCAAGAAATTGTTTTTGTTTATGTCATCTTTATAGCTAATTATTTATGTTATTTATGTCATCTTTATAACGATAATCAAAAATCGAATATATGACGACGATAGTTTGAGTTGATAATATTGATGAAGATCACAAAACGATCTAAGAGGCTTTATCTTTCTGTTAAAGCAAAAACTTAAAGTTCTCTTAAATAAATATATTAACCTGATAATCACTACAAATCATCAAATATGATGTACGACTGCTTGTGCGCTCTTTTGCTTTATTTCTCTTTTTTGTCCCCTTTGAGCTTTGTTTACCTCACTATGTTGTAGTAATGGCTTCTAATCTAACTGTACGAGCGGTTCATCTCGGCGGCTATCTGGTAAAAATCATTGAAGTATTACTTCGACAAAGCGACGAACCTCTTGCATTCTTCTTCGGACCACAGCTGAGTTTGTTTCATAGTGCTGAAGTGAAAAAGAACAAAGGTGTATTTTTATATGATAAAATGTAATTGACAAACATATAGTGTTTAAATTGCTGTATTGTTTATCTATATTTAAGAAAACTTTGAGAAAACAAAAAAAAATGTAAGAATGATATATGATAATGATTGCTAGAAATATTATTACAATATGTTAGTTTGTTTATCTTGTTTATCAATAAATATAAACAAATTATTACAAATTGGTTAACAAAAAGTCAAATATTAAATGTGAGTACACAAAATATAAATAGATAAGTTTGCAATTTAATCTAATATAAATATTAGTGTAATTTCAAATCATAACACAACTGTTTCTGTTCATTCAATATAAATAACAGTAGAATCTACTGAGTAGATATATGAATTACAAATTTAGTGTTTGTTTGTTGTTATAACTACATTTTATTGCAAGAGTTAAGTATTCTAGTATCCACCAAGGAGAAAAAAATCTGCACTCTGTTCTTTTAATTATTTAATATTATTTTTAACTTTTTAATTAGTTCAGGCCAGTTAATCTGATCGGATTCAATACGTTTTCGTTATTTCATATCCCATTTACTATTGTGTTTTTGATTATATTGATGGTATTATTCCATTTTGTTCATTTTTCAACTGTTATATTATTAACCACAATAAAATAGTGGTTTAGAATAGATAGTGGTTTAGAACCAGAATAGAAGATTCTGGTTCAGTTGGATGACGAGGAAAAGCGATCAAATGAATCCATCATCCACAAAGCTGGTATTCTAACAATGCCTCTTCAGTTCTTACGTCGGACGTCGAGATTAATTTTCGATATATTGATATAGTGTATAATGAGATATGTTGTTATTATTGATAATCACTATAAATCATCAAATATAATAAATGGTTATTCCTATTAAGTTTGTTTTGCTTTACCTTTTTTGTCATTACTGTCTTTTCCGTCTACTTTTGGTTTTCGCTTTAGATTGTAGTAATGGCTTCTTATCTAACTATAACTGCGATTCATCTCATCAGCTATTTGTTGAAAATCGTTATGATATTTTTTAGATAAAATTATAAATTATTTACAGTCTTCTTCGGTCCACAACTGAGTCTTTTTCATTATATTGAAGCGAAAAAGGTTAATCACGTCTAAAAACAGTTAAAATAACTATTTATTTAATTCTTGCTGTTTATCTTCTAATTCAAAATTAATATAAGAAAATAAGCGTACGTTTAATACAAATAGCTAGAACAAATGGTCAACTATCAAATATAGGTCATGACTAAATATTAGTGTATCAAAAATAAATCATTACACAACTGTTTGTATTTATTGGATAAAAATAATTAATATCACTTCAAAATTACAATATTCTCATATTAACAATAAAACTAACCATAAAACTAACTGGTCACATTAATGGACTTCTATGTGAGTAGTGAATGAATTAATACAATCAATTATATATATATAAAATACTATATTTTCTTTTATAGAGAAAATAACAATATTTTTTGTTCTGAGATGAAAAATTTATATCTATTAGTGATATTTTTTAAGAATCAAAATTATTGAAGATGTATATACGTGAATACACACCTAATAACGTGAAGGTTGTTCAAAAGCTAAAAGAAGGAATATAGCCGAAGAAGAAATTCAATGAGCTGTAAATTAACTTTAACAGTTAAAATTTGAATTCATCGAGCATAAAAAGAAATAACAAAAATATTGTAGCTAATTATTTTGGATGTCAACATATGTTGTTAGAACCTAATTCTACAGTAGTGGGCTAAAAAAGCGGTATAGCTCGAAATATATTCACCAACTTGATAAACAATGAACAAAAAATCGTTCTATCACGAACGTATGAATTAATACATAAGTACCTTAAAATGCCGTTCAGCCCAATTATTTTAGTATTTGAGCTTTCAAATTATATGTTGTATTGGCATTGCTTGGATATGGTTGCCTTTATTAACTTGATTAGGTACCTGGGGTCCTTCTTAGTTTATATATCCCACTCACTTAACTTTCGTTTATACTAGTTCGGTCTTCTGTACAGGAACTGTAAGTTCACGCGAATGATCATTAGTTTTAGACACACCTATGTACGTTAGGCGCACCTCCGCAGCCAAGGCAACCAACGACTCGGGTACAAGCATCCAGGGGCGTAACGCGGCTGCTTCGTGCAAGCCGATCTATACGGTAATCCACCTGCGTCATACCATCTGCGTTTCTAAGGAAGCAATGGAGCGGTTGCCGCTTTCCAATCCTGAAGGCTCGTTGATGGCATGCCCTTAGCCATACCGATCCTCGATGATGCCAGCTCAGCACTTTGAACCGGGGGATTTTACCTTCCGCAACCGATTTGGCCGGGCCGCATCTCAAGAAGTGGGATGCGGCGAGGAACAAGAAGCGCAACCGAATGAATCCATCATCGATCACACTAAACAAAGCTGGTATTCCAGCAATGCCACTTCAGCTCTAACGTTGGCCGCCGAGCTTAATCGTAATATATTTTACTCAACAAAGAAAACAGAGCACTCAAATTGTAAGTTGAAAATAGAAAAATTATTTTTGACTATTGATTCAAATTGTTATGATTACTCATGGAGATTCCCATATAGGTGATTCCAATATAGTTAGGCTTGCACGAAGCAGCCTAATTAAGACTCTGACTAACATTATATATTAAAACTAATTAAATTACTCACATACCACTTTTGATTACAGTGGCCATGTAAATTACGTCTATACTGGTCACAATTTTTCTCTGATCATCACATTTCCTTTCCTTTCTAAGCGATGATCAATAAGAAAACAACAGCATTCCTCTCTAACCAAATATCTCGCGTTATCACACGTCAAACCTCCTCACAGAATCTGCGTTAGCTTTTTCGGGCAATGGAGTTTGTTTTGGAGATATTTTTGTTGATAACAGCCTTTGGTTGAGTGAGGTGTTATTGTGTTTGCGTATTATACAGTTGTGTGCGTTATAGTATTATACTGTAAATATACAATATGTACTTTACAATATGTATCCCACTCACTTAACTTTCATTTATACTTGCATGGTCTACGTTTCAAGCGCATGTCTTCGCGGGCACATACTCAATGTTGGAGAACCGGCCTCATACCCAGTTGTCGATGGAAATGTCCATCTAATTCTGTCGCTTCTTGGCCTTCTTCTTTTCGCTTTGACTTTACTTATTTTCCTACTGGGCAGGCAGGGATGCCTGTTTTAGAATCATCTTCAATGTTCTAGACTTCTCACAGGCTTTTAATTTTCTATAGGAGTATCTCGCATTGGGGTCGGTTGATGAGTTTATGTTTAAAGAACGCCTTACAATATGTACTTTACAATACAGTTAGAAAGCTGGAAGAGTGAAAAATTGTTGGAGGTATTATATCAATTCCGTACTGCAGCATCTACTTATATAAGGTTTAATAAAAACAATAATTTTTTTCCAATTACCACTTCAAATGCTAAATGCCAAATTACACAAAACTTTAACTTTTCTATGATATAAAATTAAAAATAAAGTGTAAACATTATTAAAATCAACTTAAATCCTTATAATACTAAGCAAAATACTGCTAAAACTTAAAAATATTCGAAATATTGAATATTTATATATTTAGATTCATATACACTTGTAAGGAAAATAATTTGTTCTATTAGTATTTTAATGACTAAAATTAAATAATACAAGATTTAAACTAGCGGTATTAATTTATACTAATTATAGTTACACCAATTTCAACCAACATTGTAAAGTAGTAAATAAATGTTAACTTTTATAAACAATAATGTTGAATATGGAAGGTCCTTCGATCATAATTGCTACCAAACTTAATTAAAGTTGAGCTCAAAAATGAGATTTTTGTGACCAAGATTTACAAAAATGGAAGTTAAGAGGAAGTTCGAGTGGAGAATTCAAAATATACATTGGTTACTGATATCGAATAATTGAAATATGAAATTTGAGGATTTAAAGTGGAGGAATTAGTTTGAAGTGATATAAAAATTTTATTATATCATGTAGGTCTTATATTATTATCTATTATATTATACTACATCAATTCATTCTGTACAATGTTTTCACTCTTCCACCTTCCCAACTGTATGTATAGTAAATTAATAATTTTGTTTGATATTGAAATTGAATTGTTCAATTGATTTTTAACAACGTTACAACATAACAGCAACTTTAGGTGGCTTACGAACTTAAAGGTTAACTTGAACCAATAGTTGTTTTAGAATTTACATGATTTAAGTATCAATTTATTATAATTAGAAAGCTCTAAACTTATGGTTCGTGATATAAAGATTTTTTGTTCATTGTTTATCAAGTTGGTGAATATATTTCGAGCTATACCGCTTTTTTAGCCCACTACTGTAGAATTAGGTTCTAACAACATATGTTGACATCCAAAATAATTAGCTACAATATCGTTATTTCTTTTTAATCTCGATGAATTCAAAGTATAACTGTTAAAGTTAATTTACAGCTCATTGAATTTCTTCTTCGGCTTTATTCCTTCTTTTAGCTTTTGAACAACTCATTCACTTAATTAGGTGTGTATTCACGTATATATAGGGATGGTTTTTTATACTACTTTATACTACTTTTGAAAAAGTATACTTCATGTCGATTTTAAGGCTAGAGAGACTATAATTGTAATCGCATGTTATATTTTCTTTTATTAAGGTAAATATGCACATTAATAGGTGCAAATATGCTAATATTCCTGATTTAGAAAATTTAGTTAATTTAAATTTGAAGTGGAAGAAATAAAACTATGATAAATGAAGTTCCCCAGGGGTCATTAGAAAATTAAAATAAAATAAAAAGGAAAGAAACTGTTATTCTTTAAGTTATATAACAAAATAAAGTATACTACTTTTGAAATTTATACTACAATGTAGTATAAAAAACCATAAATATATAAAACCATAACCCTATAATAATATAATTTATATTCTTTTACTATGCTTATAATATCAGTATATGAAAATGATAATAGAATATAAAATAGTTATATATTTTCCCGTCAATTATTTCCGCAGTACATATGTTAATATAAAACTGGTAAAGGTGCATCTAAAACTAACGTCCCTACGTATATACATCTTCAATAATTTTGATTCTTAAAAAATATCACTAATAGATATATCCCACTCACTTAACTTTCATTTATACTTGCATGGTCTACGTTTCAAGCGCATGTCTTCGCGGGCAACACACTAATAGATATAATTTTCATCTCAGAACAATTGTTATTTTCTCTTTAAAAGAAAATATAGTATTCAAAATATTTCAAAATAATAGTTATTAACTTATTACAACTAATTCAAAGAGTAATAGTAATATGATTTAAAAATTAATTTTGGTTCACACATTTACACACTCACACACACACTAACTACGAACACAAAGCCCTCAATTAAAGCTGATATCAAAACAATTAGTTCGAAAGAGCTAACGGAGATTCTATGAGGAGGTCTGACGTGTAATAACGCCGTGCGACCAGTATAAATGGAATTTACTGTTTTATGCATATATTTATTCTTACTGAAAGAAGAGTTGCCTTAAATCATAATATTCCAATACATTTATATAAATATATAAATTATGGGCTCGCTCGGGTTTAAAAGGTTATATATATATATATATCACTTCCTCGAGACGGCACAAAAAAGCAAAACATAGGCTCTCGCACGCCCATATTTCCACTTTCAAAACGGGCTATATATAATATATAATATAATATATATAATATATATATATATATATATGGAGTACATAAGTCAACATATTTAAATAGTTATTGGCTTTCCCGGCTAGAAGGTTTAACTGCAATAATCAAAGTTAATTACATTTTAGAATATTAACTACCATAACGAGAGCTGCTGGAATCTCTAAACTATATATTATTAGTAACATGTACTCCTTTCCCTCCAGCCCATAAAATCGAAACAAATTATTTCAGTTGTGTTTAGTCAACAATAATTAACTTTTTCTGAAGTAGAAGAATATGATAATACATTCTAAGGCTGTAACTTCATCTTTATCTTGTTGGTACATAATCATACACTGGAAGTTCATGAGACACCAAGTCTTCAGCTATTGCCTCATATAATACTACCAAAATATTAGCTGTTTTACTAACTTGAATTGGAGTAGAGTGGAAGTAATTAAATTTTATGGAAAATAATCTTTTATCTATCCGTATATTACCACCTATCAAAGATAGTCTAGCTATAATTTCAATACCGGTTGGGGTGTACGCCATCGATTTTTGACTCTACTTCTTCAATAATTTTGTTACTTTCAAAGTTATTCACTATTTTCATATATACTATTTATCATTAAAGATGATGAACGTTATATTATTATTTGAAATACAGGAGCCGATGATGAAGTTAATGATGATAGTTAAAGTGTCATAATGATTGAAGTCTTGTTAGATATGAGAGATTGGGGATGAGATACATAAAAATGATTAATTATGATATTTTTGACAATGAGTTATAATAAAAAGAAAATAAAGTATTCAAAACGTATTCAACAATATTGTTAAGTTATAATAAGTTATTGATTCATAAATTAAATTTCATTGCATAAATTTCATTTTTATTTTGAAAGAAGTGCTACATTAACGCATATTGTTACAATACAATTATATATGATAGGTTCTATAATAATTTGTAAATAATTGTAAATTAATTAAAATTTATGCTCTTAGGAACTATAAGTAGACAATAAAGTGTATTCTTTTTGTTAAAAGTCAAAATATTTAAACAATATAATAGTTAGCAACAGTTTAATTCTTTCTCAAAAATCAAACAATATCTTTATTTTTACCAAATCAATATCGCAGGCGACATTAGAACTAGATATTATAAATGTTAATAACTTTGCTGTTTTCGGAATAATTAATAACAATTACTAATATATAATAAGTTCTACAATTAATGTTTCTATTAAATTTCAAATTGTTTATGGTTCACTAATATGTTTAACGTGCGACTTAAAAGTAGATGAGTCGACTTTAATATTCAATGCAATAGGTTAGTACTTAGCTACCATAATGTAAAATTCTTTAAATGAAATATATATACAAAAATCCCAAGTGTAGTTTAGATTTTCGTCAAATAAATGTAGTGGATTAATTTATAGTATAGTTGACAATATTTTGTTTGTTTTGGATAATATTTCTATTGCTGGCTACACATATAAAAATAATGATGAAAATGGTAATATTGTTTCTACTATACAAATACCTTTATTACATGTTAATATTAATACAGTAAAAGTTTGTAGTACAATCTATAATTATGCTGGTATAAATTATATATCAATGATATAACTCTCATAATAATTGATTATCGAATGTTATTAAATATGTTTAAATAGTGTGTATGTATACGGTCTTTGTTTATAAGAGTTAATTAATGGATTTTTAAATATCAATTTCACATATAATTGCGTTTATCCATTTGGATTTGTTGACTTTTAATGTGTTTGTTCTGAAGGACATTTTTTCAACAATAGTATGTGTGTAAACATCATTAATTAATTAACAGCTTTAGATCAATAAATTAGTTAGAACATATCTATTATTAACGACAATATATAATAATTTTCGTCTCAAATAAATTAAGAAATGTATACTTTAGATAGTTATTTAAAATAGAATATTACACAAATATAATAACAAATATCTACTCTTAATACTTCTTTGAGTTCATAAATTTCGTTGTAAAATGTATCAGTGAATAATTTACTTTCATAGCTTAACTAATCAATATTGTAGATTAATACATCTTTGACCAGTTTGAATACATAGATTGAAAATAATTATATACAGACAACATACAATCTACAGAAAATTAATTCTACTCTTAGTAATACTATTTCACTATAAATTGAGTAGATTGGAACCATTAGTTCGTAAATTAGTTAAATTTAATAAGTAAACTCAAACCAAAATACTTCTATAACGACACTTTAATCCAATACAAACACATTAAGTAGTTAAATAGGGACTGTAAATTCTTAAATTAACAATCTCAGTAATAATATTTCCGTATAAAACGGGTAGATTGGAACAATTAATTCGCAAATTATAGGTTTACAACAATAAATTAGTTCAATAAAAACTTAAGTTGCTTCAACATCAGGGAGTTCGTTAACTGGATCATGTTACTAATACGGCTGTTATAATAGATGTACTATTTGCAGTAGTGGAATCTGTGCAATATTAAATTCGGGCTATTATGAGTGCTGAGTGAGCATTTTGATATTACATTATTATTCAATTTTTAAAAGTATTATCCTTCTGCACTGGAAACTGTAAGTACACGAGAATAAACCAATACGTTGGGAGCAACCAGATATTCCAAATAATCGAGCCTGATTATTTGTTTCTATAATTTATTATCCGGGTATTACTTCCTAAAAATTTTAAACTTTATATAATAATATAAAATGACTCACTTAACTGTAACCTTATCATCAGTACTAACTATATATACAGTACTAACTATATAATATATAATAATACCTCTATTATAATAATGTATAATAATGAAAAATAATACAGATATCGATGATATTTATGACCCTAGAAAATGTAGTGTGAAATCGTCAGTTTTGGGATTTTGCGAAAAAAGTATGTTTTGGTGAGAGTGAGATAGTTTTAGTTTATATAGATACTTTGTTAAGATATCAGAGGAGCGCGGAAACTTTTAAAACTGGGATTTTTAAGTTATCAATCATTTTTCGTCATTTTTACAGTTTTCACCAATTTATAATTCTAATTTTATAATTGTGACATAATCAATTTACCCACACCATAATAGATTGAAGTATATATTTTGTATATTTTCTTTACGTTTAAATAATTTTCATTATATATTATAAAATTTTATAACTTGTAATTTTTATATTTTTATGTTTCAAATTATAAATTATTTCTAGGTTATTATTGGTAAGTATCAATAAAATGATGTTAGTTTCACCTCATATTTCATCCACAAAATAGTGATGATTTTATTTGATTATTTATATTTATGTTTAGTGAGAAAGTACCTTTCCATATAATCCAATATATTCTACTAGAATATGGCTATGTATGCATTATATATTAAAATAAGCAGATGCTATTAAACTGCCGTTATTACAAATAAAATAGTGTTATTTTCCAAAGCAGAAGCAGAAGCTTGCGGGTCCTATAGTAAATAACAAGTCAATAATCATAAAGTTTGGTGAAATCCGCGTGTCTTTAGCTAGTTTCTGAGATATAATAAATGTCGTTCATTTTCGGGGTGGTTTGCGCCCCTTCAGGTATTCGAGCGGAATATTTTATAAGATAATGATCTTACTTAGAAAATAACATTGCATACACTCACTAACGCACCTTTATTTTTTCTCCGGAAAAGTTACTTGTCCACTTTAATTACACAACACTTTCTAGGGTCATGTTTATTTCATTGGTCTAAAAATAAAAATCACTTAATTCATTTAATAATAGTTTTATTTCATGAACTTATTGCTAAAACAAAATACTTGGCAGTTTATTATTCGATTATGCTCTAATATAATATATATTTCTTACAGTTGCGTGAAATTAAATGACAATACTGAAGTTAAGAAATAGTTATTTAGTTTTATATTTATCAATTTATGTTTATAATCAGTGAAGTAGGAATGATTTTCTTTGTTTTTAAATATCCCACTCACTTAACTTTCATTTATACTTTTACTTCATTTATACTTTTCTTTGTCTTTAAAATATAAAAATGTCAAGTAATAATATGACACAAATTTCATTAATCGTCTACAAAGTTGTTATCCCATTATCTATCATTTTCTAAAAGATTAAAGTTTTAAAGTCTAATAACAACCACAGTTTTAGAGCCACTTTAAAAATATAATATTATATGATATTACACTTAATAAACAAAAATTGGTTATTCAGTCCCAACCCTAATTTAAGACTTTTCGCAGCAGCATTTTGTAACATATGAACCTGCGAAACCAACAATACATACTATGAAAAATATGAAGAAATAATAATACTTATAATGAAAATTGAAGCTTGAAAGCAGATATTGAAACCTGCTGCCGTAGTAAAAAGAGTGAAGAAAAGAAGGCTCTTAACTATATTGAAATTGAAGATGTTAAAACTTATCGCGTGTAAATATTAATAATTATGCAAGATGATTCATTCTATTTTCAAATAATTACAGCTTTAGAACCACTTTATAAACAAATAATAATTTTTGTAACATGCGAACCTGCGAGACCTATAATAATGAATCTTCACCAGTTCGAGAACGCGCTCCAAACCGCGAAGCATCTCCAAAATCTCTCTTTTTCTCTTCAGAAACACTTTAAATCGCCTCAGTTAACCTAATTAATGAACTAAAACGAGCAAAACATAAATTATCTGAAGTAAATCCAATAATATATTTGCGAGAGAGCCCTGCATGATGGTATTGTCGTTAAAGCAAAAGAATTATTAATGCTGTTTTAAACAGCGAAAATTGAAGAGAAAACGAAAATCGAAGAAGAATTCATGGACATAGTGGTCAGCAGTAACGCACTGCAATTACTAAAAAGCCAGATGAAATGCCTTGTTAGAGCCGCACTCAGAGAAAACACGGAGTTTGCACACAAACTAATTTAATTGCACAACGAACTTCAAAAAGCAAATATAGTTGAGCATAACGCGCTTAAAGAAAAAGCAATTTCTGAAATAATTCAAGCCAAGAAATAGATGCTCGATACAGCAGTGGAACTGAAGTAATACGCGGTAGAACTCAGCCTCAAGACCCAAAAGATGCTGATTAACTATGGAGAAGAGCTATTCAAACACATATACAAAGATGAAGTTGAGCAATACATTGGATGAAAATATAATGAAAAATAATTATATCAAATATTATTATCAAATGTTCACTATTATAACTACTTTAACCCCAAAATCTATCGAACTTTATCTTCCTCCGCATCCAGGAATTAAAAGTATTCTTGTGTAACTTATAACTTGTTATCCACTAACTTTCGCAGGTAGCTAACTTTTTAATCTTCATCTTAGAGTTACTATTTTACAAATAATATTTAATTCAAACTTTGATGTAAAATTTGTATTTCTTTTGGCTTTAGAATTTGGTTTTCTTCATATCTTTAAATAATTTACATGTATTACTATTACATAAATAACGTGTTTTCGTATGCTTCGCGTAACTATTTTGGCTTCAATTCTGGAAAGTAGTTCTGCTGAATATAGGTCCACTTGTTTCCATAATCGATTGCCAAAATATGAAATTTCAGAAGTTACTCTTGCGTCCACTTGTAATTAACTCTCTGTAATTCCTTGTGCAATACATTTCGATACTAGAATTTGCACTACGTACAAGAGCGGTATTGAAGTTACTACGATATTTTAATCCAATCTACTCTAGAATTACGAATATTTTGTTAAACTAAAACTTGCAACTTTTGCTTCTCAGATTCGCTCCAAAGTTACTACTTCTGTTTCATTGGAGTGAAAATTGGCGATACATAGTTACCAATGTGATATCTTAAAGTAATGCGGTAAAATTCAATATTGTATAGTTCATGTAGTGTAGGATAGTATTAATATACTGAACTTATATCTACAATAGAATATAGAACATCACACGTAAATTCCGTCTATGCTGGTCACCTTTTTCCTTTCCTTTCTAAACGATGAACAATAAGAAAACAGCAGCAATCCTCTCTAACCAAATATCTCGCGTCTATCTACAATATATATCCCACTCACTTAACTTTCATTCATACATCATACATATCTACAATATATATAGCAGACGTTAGTCCTCATAATTACACTGTTTGTATAATATGTAGATGTTGTATAATTTAAGAAGCGATCGAATTAGAGTCCAGTAGGAAAAGAAGTTAAGTCAAAATGAAAAGAAAAGAAGAAGGCCAAGAAGCGACAGAATTAGATGGATATTTCCATCGACGATATGTGTGAGGCTTCTTCAACATGAAACAATTTGCCCGCGAAGACATGCGATTTAAACGTAGACCATGCAAGTATAAATGAAGGTTGTGAACTCAGCGAATTTATGCGCTTTCTATTATGAACTGATTTCATCATAAAACAGCTATCATTCCATTCTTTAATAGTAACGTGGTTTTCAAAGAAATTAAGCGTAAACCAAACACACTGACTTTCGCAGTTTATGATTTGTAAAATTTTTCTTGTTTAAACAGTTTAAAACACAATTTGTTTGCCTGTTTAGTTCGATTCATTCATAGTAGCGACGGCCTCTAATATTAGCTTTACCACAAAAATAGATGTTTTCCACCTCGAAATGTAAACATATTCGTCTAATTCTGTGTAATTTAAATTCGGATTAAATTCCAAATTTAAACAAACAGCCAAACACGCCCAGCCCGTTATTCCCAGATAGAAGCGAAATACCTCCCACCCCTCATATGCAAACTACCCACACGAAATCCTTCGCCCCGAAAACGAAGTGGTCCGACGAGGAGGTGAAGACCTTCTTCGCCCTGTACCCGCGGTTCGGAGCGGACTTCAAGCAGTACGTCCCCCACCTGAACAGAACCTACTCCCAGATCAAGGGCTTCTACCACAACTACCTCAGGAGACACGGAACGGAGCTGAAGAGAGAGACCGACTCGCCAGCCCAGTCGTTCAAGGCCAGGGAGCACCACCAGCCCAGACCGGTGCAAAACCAGAAACCCCAGTTCAGCCAAGAAACCGCTTTGCTGCTAGACTCGCTCATGGACATCATGCTCAACCTGAAGCTAGAGTGATTAGATATTATATTCAATATTTATGATCTTTCACTACTTACTATTAATACTAGCATATATAAAAATCTCAATAGAGATATTCCATATTAAAACTGTATGAATAAAATATAATAATTCTTTACTTCGTGTTTAGGTTTACCAGTGTATTCTATCAAAATTATAAACACAAAAAGTTAGTATCTTTCTCTAGAAGCTAGTATTTAAAATAATTCAATAAACTATACACTTAAGTTGACCCACGTGTGTGTACAGTACTATTGTGAATCTGTAAACGCTTCTAATGTGTGTTTTATGTATTAGATCACTTTCAATCAATCTACTAGCGTAAAAATAGATTCTCGACGTATACTTGCATTTAGCGCCATGTTGCAACTAATTCTCATCGTGTATTTTATTAAATTCAAATCAAGTTTACGTGAAGTTTATTGTATTTTCGCTACTTCCCGTGTCAAACTAGCAAATCACTACGTTCTGACTTTAGTTTGATTCTCTGAATCCACATACTTATTTGTTTGCTAATGTGATTCATAAACAAGTGCGTTCTACCGGTATACCCGCAACTATTAACATTTATACCCACTCCAATATATGAATTTAGAACAACCTCGCACCAAGCAGTACGCGCACAAAACCAAGTGGTCAGAAGAGGAAGTCCAGACCTTCTTCGGGCTCTTCCCGGACTTCGGCTCCAACTTCAAGTTGTACCTTCCCCACCTGAATAGAACTTATTCCCAGATAAAGGGCTTCTACCACAACTACCAGCGGAGAGCGGAACTCCAGCAGGGGTTCGAAGGGTCTTTACGATCCAGCCAGAAAGCCACCCCGAAGCCAAAGTCGCCCGCCGGCAATCTAGCCTTCACGATCAGCAGCAGCCAACTCTTCGCTGACGAAAGCAAGCACTATACTCCGGAAGAGACTCTGAGCGTTCTGACGAAGCTCCTGGAGAAGGTGATAGACGAACCCAATTTTAAGTGATGTGATATGCGATTTACACAATATTATTGATTAGAAACTTTCCAGTTTAGAAACTAAACAGTATAACTTAGACTCATAAAATGGACCTCTAGAGACCAGAAGCTTTTCTAAAGTTCAATTTCCAAAATCATAATTAGCGTTAAATTGAAACAAAATAGAAAGACGAAAATATCACGACATTATATCCCAAAACACGCGGTTTCCGCGGTTTTAGGTACGCGGTTTTCCGCGGCACCACACGCGGCATTAGAAGTTTTCCAGTTTTGAAATAAAACAGTTAAACTTAGTTTAGAGCGCAAAAAGTAAAACTCGAATTGATAAAATAAATCTCTATAATAATAAGCAAAGTTAAACGCTTTATATAAATCCAATAAAAGATATTGTTTGTTAATTTCATCAATATACAATCTCTCAGCTTCAAAGTGATCAAAGACCGATAGGTCTAGGACATCAACCAGCCCGATGAGAAAGTAACAACCTTAGAAAGTCAGATGATATGATTCAGGTTGATTCATGAGTTAGAGATGAATCTAAAATTAATGAATATTAATGATTTGAATTGTAATGGTTTCTTGTAAGACTGAAAATAAACGAAAGTTAAACGAGAATATATTAAATATTCATCTCCAGCGACCAGAAGCTTTTTATAGTTCAATTTACAAATATTGTTATTTGTGCTAAGTTGTAACAAAATAGAAAGGTAAATACGAAAAATAAATATACAAGGTAGTTTTGTTTGGTAGTCTAAGAGGCTATATCAACCAAGAAATTATTTATGTTATTTATATCATCTTTATAACGATAATCAAAAATCGAATATATGACGACAGCTAGTTTGGGTTGATAATATTGATGAAGATCTCAAAACGATCTTAGAGGCTTAATTTTAACCATAGAATATTTGTATTAATTTCATTTTTATCATTCCATACAAGATTAAAACTTAAAGTTCTCTTAAATAATTATTATAACCTGATAATCACTACAAATTATCAAATATGATGTACGACTGCTTGTGCACTCTTTTGATTTATTTCTCTTTTTTGTCCCCCTTGAGCTTTGTTTACCTCACTATGTTGTAGTAATGGCTTCTAATCTAACTGTACGAGCGGTTCATCTCGGCGGCTATCTGGTAAAAATCATTGAAGTATTACTTCGACAAAGCGACGAACCTCTTGCATTCTTCTTCGGACCACAGCTGAGTTTGTTTCATAGTGCTGAAGTGAAAAAGGGCATACGTGTAAACATAGGTAAAATAGTATGGAAGTTCTGTTTAAATTGCTTTGTTTATGAATGAAATTGTAAATAACTTTAAACATCCTACACAAAAAGTCGATTACTAACTATAAATACAGATTAATGGTAAATATTATCAGTTTAAAATGCATTGTAAATTGTAATGTAATTTCTCAAATCATCACACAACTGTTTCTATATATTGTACTAAAAGAATAAACTGATTACTTTATTTAGTTTGATATTTAAACAAACCTAAATTCTATCAATATTATAATTAACAAGAGCAAACTGGAAAGTAGATGTAAGTAGGTAATATCTTTAGATGATGATTGATATGATGAAACGACTCACATAAACTTCTGGTTAAACAAAATATAATAAATTAGTAAGATATAGAGCTTAATTTGTGGTTTTTATCTTGTGGTGAACGTATCTCTCCAGTGTTCTAAGTTTGGATAGTCATGATTTATGAGATGAAATATATAATACAAACATATATAATACAAGTATATATAAATATGATAAATTTAAACAGTTTTCAATTTTCGTCGCTTTCACATTTCTATTTGACTCATTTGATAACAAAAATAACTCAGAAATACTTTAATTCATATTTTATCATTCTTAATTCCTTTTATAGTACACAGAGAAAAGAATATATTCAAGTATTTCAACTAATAATTCAACAACAAAACATTTACAACCATTTTAATATCAAAACAACTCACTTCTTCTTTCCCAAACGATAAATTCATTTGCACGGCCCTCTCGCCCGTTTGTGTTCGAACGATTTCGTAATTATTTCCTCATTTTAAAACGGGGAGCGCAAAGTGACCAGTTTATTTAAAGTGGCCGCTTTTTGCAGTTATACTGGTCTGAAATCGAATTAATTATTTTCCTCCGGTTCAAATAATAATAATAATTGAACCGGATTCTGAAGCAAATTCAGGCGGTGCGAAACGAGCCTCTGCTTAAAGTTGAATATCTCCTCCTGAGAGCTCTCATCATCTTCTGTGTTGTTTAAATAGATATTTAGAAGTGCTTCGAGAACCTAATCTGAGATATTTAAGATTCGGAGCTCATTCTGCGGAGTGGGCATATATACACTGGTTGATATTTGGTGAATAAGATAAATGTTGATAAAAATTGTACAGTATACTACATAACCTCGAATTGAGACACCCACCCTTGTTCGAATACAGACACCCGAGCAGTTTTCAAAAATGGTCAGGGTGTCTATAAGTGAGAGCAAATCTGGCTCAGTTTGGTATATTTCTTGTGTCAGATTTGGTTTTCCATCTCAGTTACAGACACCTTTTCCAAAAATATTCTAAAAATTTTATCAAATTTCTAGTTTCTTGATCTAATTTGCATAAATTACTATTATATAGAAGATTAAGTAACATAAAATTTATTTTTATGGTCATACATATCTCAAAAGCTCAAAAAACTTAGTAAATACAAAAAGAGATTTACAATGTTAAATTCACTTACAACCCCTTTTGCAGTTCAGTTATAGACACCTTTATTTTAAAAATATCGAAGGTGTCTGTATCTGAGCACTTCGGGTGTCTGTAAGTGAAAGGGGGTGGGTGTCTCAATTCGAGGTTATGTAGTACATAAATTACATCTTTTGAATAAGATAGTGTTGTTTAAAGAATCGCATTATCATACAGAAGAGAACGATAATTGGCAGCATTGATTGCATTAGAATTTAAAATTTAATAAACACGAAATTTAGTGTTAAACCTTCATTAGTTATATCTATGGTGTTAACACTAATAATTGTATCATAAATTTATGCAAAATAGCGAGTCTAGTATACAATTAGATTATAAATGTATAAAAGAATGTATAAAGAATGAATAAAAATATTTAAAGCTATTGGTCATACACATAAAATGACTCACTTAACTGTAACCTTATCATCAGTAATAAGGCTCAATTCAATTCAATCATTCCATCTTCATCGCAAAAATCATGATAATCCACTAATCACTTGGAGTGACAAGAAAGAGGATACACTGATTTTTTAAATTTAATAGAGTCTATATAGATATATATGTATAATATTAATGATATTCCTACCTAGTATAATAAATATATTTCTTGAGATATTCGAGTTCAAATTTTCAAATATTTTTCGCTTTATAATTCAGTACACAGCAAAGATCGCCAATACGTATGTAGGTAGGGAATATATGTTAGCATGTGAAATGATGATTGCCCTTTGTTTCATAACTTTGCGCAAAGTATGATATTGATCAAAAATGAGAATCTTAATATATTTGTCAGTAAATGTAAGATAGAAGCTCTGTATTAAACGATACTGAAACACATAGTCTGAATAGTTTTCAGTTAATTAGTACAACCATTTAATCAGTTACGATTTAAATTGGAAACTAATTCAATTCTGAATAACTTAGATTTCATTATGAAGTGATCTGATAATCAACCGTATACGTTATTATATTACATATTAGCTACTATTCGTACGAATTAATTGCGCAATTATATTGCGCTGAAATAATGATAATATTTGGTTCATATTATTATAATTACAAATGTTAATAGTATTGAATTTAAGCACATTAATTCAATCATTCACTCCAAATGACAAAAATTATTGAATATGTTACTTCAGTACTGATATAAATCAATAAATTAACTAAATTAACTAAAATAATGTAGTAGCTTCTCTGTGTGGGAATATTTAAGTTACAAATATGATATCATAATTCATTCTGAAAAACACATCAAAATACGTAACATTTAAAAACTTATTAACTTATTACACACAATATTATATACATAAAACACATTTTAATAACAATATTATATAAAACAATGACATATATATGAATAATTATTTAATATGTTCTAAAATATAATAAAACACTATATAATTATTAAAAAATGATAACAATATAAGTTTAGATAACCTCACTACTTTAAAAAATTATATGTTTTTATTTAATTATTTACTTGTTATGATTTTAATAAATGAATATAACTAGTTTGGTGTGGAATAATATACTAAAATAATTCATATAATAGTGAATAAAAGATAATTATTGTTTGTTTATATAAACATATGAGAAGTAAAGTATTGAATGACTTAAACCCCGAAAATAAACAACGTTCAAAATATAATCACTCAGTTTAGATACGATAATAGTTATTGCAGAAGGATTAAGCTTTTAATCAGATAGGGATTTTTAGAGGCTATTTAGAAATGATACTTATCTTGTCACTCCAAGTCACTAATCCAAACTTAGATACACAATAACGCTACCGTAAACTAATCTCAACATCATACCTCATCTTCTAGAATTGTCACTCTGAATAACCTCCTCAGACAACCTAAGTTAGTTCTGGCACTTGATTGGTCACAGATATAATATAAACATTAATGATTTTCGAATCACTTATCTTCATTATTTTAAAGAAGAGATGCGGCTTGAGCAGTAAGTAGTGTAAACAACTTTATTACTTACTGTAAGGACGCAGTGGGTCTAAGTTTACAATACCGCACAATTATTTAGCTTAAATACTAAAGTCCCACTAACAAAGAACCATTATAATATCAAACACAAAACCAGGCGTTAGTTATGGGAAACTATTCGTAGACGGTCGTCATCAGATTTGTCCGTCTTATTATATATTACGTATATTATATAATTATGTAGAATTATGTAAAGAATTATTTGTTGTAATTAATGTTCATAAACTTTATAGAAATATATCGTACAAGTACACTGTTTAAATAATATACATAATTATTAATTTCACTCTAAATGGAAATCAAACTTAATATAACTTTTAATACCTTAGTAATTAGCATCAAACCATAAAAGTAGTCTTAAAATGAAATAAAGTCGCACGAACAATATATTGGGTTGCAATACGATTGCGTTAAAGTAAGAGGAATCAAACAGTTGTTTTCTTTGAATTCCATTGACATGTACATCACTAAAACTAATTCAGTTTGTCTTAATGATTGTTTTATAAACTTGGACTAATTATAAGGATAATTCAAGAATATGACTTTTAAAGATTGTACTTTTTCAGGAAAAACTACACGTAATTTCAAAACAGATACTCTGGTGCTAGAAAGCAAGTTCGAACTGTAGTAGTTCACGAGCAGCT
Organism: Hexamita inflata; assembly: GCA_963988835.1. NCBI lineage: Eukaryota > Fornicata > Diplomonadida > Hexamitidae > Hexamita > Hexamita inflata. The sequence continues at coordinate 68,876 of CAXDID010000993.1, forward strand.
GTTTTGATATTCTGGACATAGTTATATTAGACAAGAAGGCAATGATTGACTTTCAAGGATTCGATAAAGTTAGCAAGTTGAATTCACTCGTTATTTGCAATCTCGATTTTAACTCAAAAATAATCCAAGGATTCTGGAGTACCGTGTAACTTAAGAACTGCAAGTTCAGTGGGACATTTAATTCTAATTTCTCCTGCAACGAACTAATTTACCATGGTGTAGAAGGTTAATCTCCCTTTTCCGATTATGTGGAAATCAAAATAAACAAGATTTAACTTCACTTAATTCGTGTTTCAGACTTTAAACCTAATTAGTTTAAAGCTAAGCAGGTTAATATACATTTTCATAACTGTTGTGTAAATTTGAAGAAGCTGTAAGGCTCTTATAACAAGCTCGAGTTCAAGTCATGCTGGTTCGAGTTTATGAGCGTATATCCTATTTCTTGTTAAGAGCTTGTCTTTGACAACTGTTACATGAATAAAAACAGAATTTAGTGCTTTAAGGCGCATAAATGCATAGTAAGGAATGTATATTAGTACGACTATCACATAACAGCTTTTCCACTCGTGAATGAAGTTGAAGTGGACAATGCGTATATATCTCTCACGAATCAATCCACTATTAAAAAAATTAACATTGAAACATTCATAATTATAAAATTTGTCCTTTTTAATGTTAAATGACTTAAAATCCCTTAAAATCACCGACTCGAAAAAGAACTAATAAACGAACAACTTGGAACGAATCTTATTAAAGAGGAATAAGTTTGAACTGAAATAAAACGAAAATGAAAAATATATGACCAGAATAGACAAAGACTCCGGAATTAAATTCAAAAATATTGTTTAAATGGAAGAGGACGTGGAGTACCTCAAATACTTATTACAAAGTGTTTAAATTGCGGCAGAATGAACTGTATTATAAATATGATTATTATTATATTATTATAAATGAATATTTGAACACTTTCAGTTAAAGTGTATCATCATTAAACCGAGAGCAAAATCCATTTAACTAAGATATATAGAGAATGAATGTTATAAATGTAAATTAACTTGTTACCTGTTAAATTATGAAGAAATAATAATTATAGTTGAGTTCACTCAAACCAAGAGATCGTTTCTTTCTGAAACCATTTGCTTGGATTTGCCGTGTTTTTTGCTGGATGGCCATACGAAGTAGGCGAAGAACATAACTATGAGCAAGAAGGCGATATCGAAACCGCTGAGCATGCTTGGGGCGTCGCCGATGCTGGCGACTTCGAAGCAGATGATGCCGATGACGCTGAGTGCGAATACGAGTGGGTAGATTCCGACGAACATCATGAATTTGGGTGACCAGCTCATTTTGTTTTGGTCTTGTAAAAGTTCTGGGTCGTCAAAGTTGGAGCTGATTGGGCTGGTGAGTTCTGTGAGGATGTTTTATTTTTGTACGAGTGCGTATTTGATGATCTTGTAGGCGATTACGGAGTACGCAACAGCGAGCAGGAGCACAAACAGTCCTGACACGATTGCGAGCACTATCTGGCTGGTTTCCTAACTAGTTCGTTAGAATATGACCATGCTTGCAACTAATTCGTTTGCGAAGCAGACTGCGAACGCGAGTGTTCCAATTGCCTTTGACATGCGTGGTGGCTGGTACCAGAATTTCTTCGCTGGTTTCGGGTTCTCTCCGACCTCTTGGAATCCCTTCTCGGTTACTTTCGCGAGTGCGTAAGTGGTCACGGCTGTAACCAAAGCGGTTGCGATTCCGATGAAGCCGCATTTAAAAAAGGACTGGAAAACGATCACTGGCTGAACGGGCACTTCCATTGAGAGGAGAACGAGTGGTGAGACGAACAACGGGAGGAACAGTGCTAGGTTGATCACCTGTCTGGTTATGTTCGGGATGTGCTTAACCTGAATGTTGTTAAGTTTAATGTTAATTATGGAGCCGGCTGTGAAGACAAGGCTGAGGACGATGCAGATGAACTTGAGGATGAGCTGGGTTTTGCCGTATGCCTCGGATTTTGTTGTAGTTTCAACAAACACCTCGGAGAGGGCTTGGGTGGAGGTCATTTCTGTGATGACGAGCTTGAGGTAGGTGTAGTAGACCACGGTTTTGTTCACGATCTGGAGCTTGTGGCTTGACGCTAATTGGAGCTGGGACTTGTTCACGTACTCGCCGATTTGAGTGAAAGACTACTCGTCATTTCCGCCAAAGAGCTTTACGTTTAGAGACAGATCGGAAAGACCGGATGTTTTCGCAATCAAATTCAAATGCATCTTGAAATCAACGTTGTACTTGTTGAAGGGACCCAGACGGACTACAAAACCATCAGGCAAACCCTGATTGTTAGACGGACTGTAATTAGACATATCCACACCCATGCAGAAATACGGATCGTACAACTTAGCACTCGGAGGACACTGAGTAGTAGACACAGAAACAACCTAGTTTCCAGAAGAATACTGAATCGAGAATAAAGTAATTGCCGCTAGAGACAACACAAATAAGGTAACAAACGCAGTTGTTCCTTTGCATACTGATAATCTATCAAATTTAGGATGCATTTCTTTTGGGACAAGAAGCGGAAACTTGAACCATTTTAACATAAATGTAATAACAAAAATAAAATACAGTAAACCACACCAATACTTTTAAATATGAGTAATAAATAAGCATGAAAACACTCTGTTTCATGTGAGTCTTTACTCGCACACTGTGTCAAGAGCGGGATAGTTTTTATCACGCAGGACGAAATATATACTTAATATTAATTGATTATATATAATATTTTCATATTTCTATCATTCGTTCAAATTCCAAGTCAATTTATGTTTTAGCTACCAGTTACTCCCAGGTTACGCTGAACATCCTTATTAGTCAAAATCAGTATTAGACCAGCTATTTGATATCAATTTGCTAATTTTCACCGTCGTTTTCACAATATGCTATTTTGTACACCTTCTCACCTGGAACTTATGTTCGATCGCCATCCAAACAGATCACAGGATCTTCGTTAGTTCATCTGAAATATAGGAGTACATTTGCTAGATATTTTGAAGGTATGATATTGGTATAACAAGTAATTTTTGGAATGAAACAAAAGGATAATACGGTGAAATCTCGAAAAGACTCTTGGATACACTCGCATATATACTCTGGAAAACTAGAAAGTCAATACATGATTACTAAACTTGTTTAAATATTTTGAGATTTCTCCCATAAAGACCTAACCTAATCTCATATAAGTATAATGTGCATATTTTAACCCGAGGATTGGTATTGGGTAGAAAATAAGTGCGAGAATGAACTAATTGTTTATTATCATGATAGCGCTTTAATATGAAGAATTAACATGATTTCCTTGTAAAAATATTAGATTTTACACGTATTTTACAAACCCACGTTGATCAGGATATCTCGCATATAAACTTTAGAAATTGAAAGCTTATACACGATTTTGCTTGGCTCTATACGCGAGTGTGTCCAAGAGTCTTTTCGTGGGATTTTACCGTAGCACAAATTGACTCGCTAAACATCCAATAAATTTGTCAAATACTGTTTATTACATGTAAATTAAAGATAATAACATAAATCTACAAACTCACTAAATTTTTGTAAATATAACTTAGACTAATATCATATATTTCGTCATATAATATCATTATAATATAAATATGTATACTTTGTAAGTAGTGTGTGTTATTTTAATAAATTTATAATTTGTGAGTTGTTAAATTCTGTGTGTGCGACGACGGTAAAGTAATAATACTAACCAAAATAGTATATTATTGCTTTTCTTTCACATATGAATTTCATTAAATTGCAACGTATAAATTTTTCAGTCTTTCAACAACAACCTCTTGGATATCTTTTCATTCCGTTTCACAAATGAATTCGTTAATCCAGTTTTACATTTATCAAGCAAAACGAAGCTAAGTTATGATAATATTACTCCTCGTGCTGCCTGTTTTGATTCCGTTTTTAATCTACGGAATCATGCTCTTGTTCACGAACTCAGTTTCCAACATAAAGATCAGAAAGTTTGAGGTCCCGAATCTCCCGCCAGTTGAACAAATCGCATCGCCTCCGGAGCATTTGATCTACTTCAGCTACAGCCCGGATGAGCCTAGATACAAAGACTTCATCAACCAGATGTTTCAGATGAACGGAATCAGCGGACGAAGCAGAGCCTTTAAAGACGCCGCCGAAGCTGAGCGATACATCAACATCAAAAACATCGTGCCGGGCTCGAAGCAGAGATTCGACAATGTTTCGTTCTACTCCAAAATATTATGTGACGACTTTCGGCTTTATAGCGATGCCATGAATCTGAACTATCAAGGAGACTGCCTGGTAGACCTCAGCAAGGACTACGAGAAGGTGATGCTCGAGCAGTACAAACTGACTTCCAGCGATCTTTTGATCGACGTGAGCCAGCCAGAGTACCAAGACAACATCCTCTTCCACATCAACTTCCTGGAGAGCGCGGCCCTGCTCCAAGGCGTCCCCAGCAACGTGACCTACGAGATCGTGTACAACACCACCATTCTGGACGCGACGATGAAGATTTTCCCAGACCCGCTTTTACAGAAGTACGGGAGCAAAGATAATGCGTACTGGACCGGATATTCATACACGCTCCAGAACCAGCTCAACCAGATCACCCTGAAGCGCTTCACCGACCTGGACCTCCAGATCAGCAACAAGCGCTTCGACGAGCTGAGCACGATCAAGATCAACGCGAACACGCTCTTCGAGGTGTCGGTCGCCCTGGCCTGGAGCGTCCTCCTGGTCGTCGCCACCCAGCTCGCGGCCAGCAACAAGGGCCCGACCCAGATCATCCTCAGAAGAGTGGGCATCCGGGAGTACAAGCTCTTCCTGGTCAACTTCGCGTACGTCTTCTTCCCGGTCATGGCCAGCTGCTTCATCATGGCCGCCGTCTGGCACCACTTCGGAGTCATGCCCTTCTCCTGCGTCACCCTCGGCTTCTCCTGCTTCGCGATGTTCCTGGTGGGTCTGGTCGTGTGCGCCGTGAGCACCTTCCTCTCCACCTTCCTGAGCCAGCACACGTCCGCCGCCATCGTCTGCAGCTGCCTCTTCGCCTTCTTCCTGATCATCCTGCCGGCCATGCTCCACACGCTGGCCTTCGGAGGCAGGACCATCTTCGACCCGAGCCTCATGCCGCAGCCGCTCATCTTCGCGTTTCTGGCGGTGCTTCCCCCATTTTCCAGCGTGAGCGTGCTGGACTCCATGACGAGCAGCATGAACGAAAGTTTGAGAGACGTGAAATTCAGTGCGTACGAGTGGAAGCTGCAAAACGAAACCGTTCCGATAAAATATCTCTTTACAAATTACTAAAACTACGCGAGCACTCAAAGAAACTGTATTTCTCAAAAGTCAACATTTGGACAAATAGTTGATGGGATTTGCACGTATAAGCAGCCGCTCTACGAAAACGTGGTAATTTTGGTGTTCGTCCAGTTCTCCGTGATAGTGTTGTTTTCGTTGTTCGGATCCTATGCCGCCACTCAAAAGGGCTTCAGAGGCCTCGGGGTGTTCTTCATGTTCAAGCGAAGCTTTTGGAGGAAGATCAAACACCTGAAGCCCGGAAAGGCCAACGTCCGCCTCCGAAGCTTCTCGCTGGCCTACAACCAGAAGCTGTTCTCCAAGAAGAGCAACATCAAGCTGAAGGCGTTCGGCCGGAAGAAGTTCGTGATCAACAAGATAGACTACACCCAGGACGAAGGCGTGGTCGCCGCTCTGGTCGCGGAAAGCGGAGGCGGCAAGTCCACGACGCTGGCCTACTTCGCCGGAGAACTCCACCAAACCGACCTGCATTCGTACGTGCAGAGAAAAGCGAAGAGGAACAAGATTGATCTCTCCGGCGTCCAGAAGTCGGAAAACCTGTACGAGGACTACCAGAAGGCGAACGACCTCCCGTCGCTCCTGAAGTGCCTGAGCCAGGTGGAGAAGACCGAGGCCATGCTCTTCGACACCTTCGATATCACCGACCCCATCGACGCCTACCTGGCCAAGCCCTACATCGGCTACCAGCCCCAAGACCACTCGAACGTCTGGCCCAAGATGACCTGGTTCCAGAACGTCTTCTTCAGCTACATCCTGCGCATGGAGGCCCAGGGCGTCAGATACAGCAAGAAGGAAGCCAAGGCGAAGGTCCTGGACGTCCTGCGCCAGATGGACCTTTTCGACTCCGCTCCAAAACAGGCCCACAAGCTGTCCGGCGGCATGCTCCGGAGGCTCGCGCTCTGTAACGTGGTCGTGGGGGAACCGAAGCTGCTGCTCCTGGACGAGCTCTCGGCGGGCGTGGACCCGGTGCTGAAGCGCAAGATCTGGAAGTGCATCGAAGAGATCAACCGGCGCACCAAGACCTCCATCATCCTGAGCACCCACGACACCTCCGAGATCCAGGAGATGGCCCAGCGCATCACGATCCTCCACAACGGCTTCACCCTGGTCGACAACCAGACGCCCTTCGACCTGCGCCACGCCACGAAGCTGTACTCGGTCAAGTTCTACAGCGAGTTGCCGACCTGCTGCCAGAAGACGGCGGATGAGATGAAGCGCGAGTTCGAAGGCCTCGAGAGCGTGAAGAACGCGATCCAGATCGACACCATCTCGCCGCACGGAATCCACTTCATCGTCAACAAGAGCCTGAGCGGTGGAGAGCAGATAGAGCTGTGCGCCTTCGTGAACAAGCTCAAGACCCAGTTCGGGATGCAGGACTCGATCCTCCAGAAGGCGAAGCTGGACGACGTGTATATGGACACCATCAAACACCCGCGCCACCAGAACATCTACGACGACCAGAAAGTGGTGACCCAGAAAGAAAGGGTGAACCCGACCAGAAAGAGAGTCAAAGGCCTCTTCGTCAAGTCCATCTGGTGCGACTTCAAAAAGATTCCGCTTCCCGTCATTCTTGGGCTTGGCGCTGTTTTGTTTGCAGTGGTAGTGCAGTTATTTAGTTCACTTATAATGCAACTAAATGATCTGATGTTGGAAACAACTTTATTGAAAGGGAGAACTTAAGATTTAGCTGCAATATGTTTCAAAGCTTGTTAAGTTAAAACGCCTTCAGATATTCAAAAGTGTTTTAGAGAAAGAATAAATATTTTATTCTAAAATATTAACTAATATCTAAGTTATAAATCAAATGTATGCGGATGGTACAGTAATTATTTGGGAATAGATGTTTAGTAACAAAGTTATATTTCTATAGGGGATTATAGAAATAATAACTTTGAAAGTATGAATTACCATTATAGTTTTACACATTAACAAAATGCTACAAGTCATCATGGTATTATATCAGCTTTAGAGTTAGTTGATGAAAAATAGATAACTGTATTAAACAGTACAACCGTAATAAATCATTTGAATTTTTCGAAATATTCTAGCTTTGATCCAGTTGAAAATAAAGTCGATCCTATAATTCCTAAAATTATAACTAGATTTGGAGCGTCAAAAGAATGTTAAATATTTTAATTATGTATTATGACTTGTGATACTGCTAAAATGAAATGTTCAGATATGAATTTAAACGAATGTTATTAACCTTGTTTTAAATTAAATGCAAAATGTGTAAATTATTAGAACGTAGCTTATTATAACACTACTTCTATATTTAGTAATGAAAAAAGCGTTTTAGATAATTATAAAGAATCTTTAAACTCATAAATATAATAAACAACTTTTTAATAATATATTGATCAAGATTATATTGAACTTGGATAAATTTCAGGTTAATACTAAAATATTTTAAATTTTAACTTTTAACTTCTCGAAAATGACATCATAAATAATAAATTATCTGGAAATATAGAACTTGAGATATCATAACCAGTTCCAAATAGAGGCAGCACTAGTGATAGTTATTCAATGAACTAACGTAAGTATAATATGATATAACCTCGTGAAATAGCATGTGATGGAACAATAACGTAGAAAAAGAGAGCCGATTAAATTTATAACCTTCCTTCAATGAAAAAGTAACACGAAGGCTCTAAAATGAATTCAAAGGAACTGCAAAGTCTTCCAGATAGAGAACACGTAACTCTCTTCGATGTTCAAAACGAGCCATTCACTCAGTTGATTGGAGGAATTATTAGAAAGCAGATATTCCTGAACTCTCCAGTTGGCGATCAATCTCCGTGGAGGTTTTCGTATTCGCTAACATCTAGAACGATGCCGTACCTGGGAGATCCAGAGATCTCAGCAGATGCCGGAAGTGCTGTTTTGGAATACGCAAGCTCTCTGAAGCTGGCTCAGATTGTGGTTTCCGGACTTACGCCGATGCTTTTCGCGGCGCTGAAGTTCGGAAATGAAATTGAGCTGAACACCTTGAAACTGCTGAATCTGCACACCGTGAGTGGATTGCAGTGGATCATGAATTCTTGGATGTACTTCGAGTTTTGCGCTGTAATAACAGTCGTTCTCAACTTATGTGGAGAACTGATCTTTCTTCCAGAGATTCTTTCACAAAGAGTAAACATCGTTTATCATTTTATTCAGGCGCTGGAGTCAATTTGCACGGGCATGCTGATAGCGGCTGTGGCCAAAAGAGGCAAACCTGCCTCGATAACTTCGTTCTTGCTGATTCTGTTCGTTATGATATTTATCATTCTGAACTTCGGAGGAAAGGCGTTTGCATTTATCCTTGGAATTATTCTCCCAGCATTCACATGTTCGTATCTTACCCAGCTGTCTTAAAACCGCGAGCCTATCAACATTTTCGTTTTGATTTTCGGTTTAGTTTTCTCTGGTTTGTAAATGACTATTGTGTTCTGTTTGGTTGAAAAAGACAAAATCACGAATCGGACCAAGATGCAGAAAATCAAATAGAATCAGTCGGATAACAAATAGAGCCAAGAAGTCTAAAACCAGTTAGAAAAGGTGTATAGCGAGAACATCTCTACTTAGTCTCAAACTTCAGTTAAAACCTGCGGAACGGATCTGGAGCCGATTATCATGCAGTCGACCGTTGCTACGTAAACACCAATTATAGCGAGTCCAGACATGATTCAAGATTCAGAAACTGTAAATAATCTAGGCTTATAATTACAAAATGTGCACCACAAGTACAACAACAGCACGTACGCTGTCCAGGGCGCGTCCATGGATATCCCGCGAGGCCAGATCTTCGGGCTCCTGGGCTCGAACGGAAGCGGGAAGTCGACGCTGATGCACTGCATGGCCGGGATGTTCAAGCCGCAGCAGGGGCAGGCGCTGGTCCCGGACAACGGACAGGTGGTCGACCTCTTCCAGCTCAAGAACTCGACCCGGTACTTCTCGGTCGTCCCCCAGCACGACGTCTTCTGGCCGAACCTGACTATATCGCAGCACCTACAGCTGATGCAGCTCTACAACGCGATGGAGGTGGACGTGGAGCTGCTCCTCAAAGAGCTGAAGCTGACCGAGTTCAAGAACCAGACCGCCCAGACGCTCTCCGGCGGCCAGAAGCGCAGGCTCTCGATCGCGATGGCCATGACCATGCAGCCGAAAGTGCTGGCCTTCGACGAGCCTTCCTGCGGCCTGGGCGTCACCACGAAGCGCTTCGTGCACCAGGCGATCTTGAACGTCCTCAGCAAGGACACGACGCTGCTGCTGACCACCCACGACATGGAGGAGGTGGAGGCCCTGGTGGACCAGTGCTGCATCATGCACCTGGGCAAGGTCCTGAAGATCGGCAGCGTGGCCCAGATGTGTGCCCAACAGAAGTTCGACCTGAAGATCCGCGGAAACGACGCCCTGGTCCAGGTGCTGGTGGAAGAGCTCCGGTGCGAATACCCGGCGAAGAACGCGGTGTGCGACTTCTGGTGCTTCTCGGTCACGAACATGGGCCAGCTGTAGATCATGAACGTCCTGAACAGCCACGGGCTCCTGGAGTCCGAGTGGATCGTCGAGGCGGCCAAGATGGAGCAGATCTTCATGGAGGTCGTGGACTCTGCGCAGTGAAGTAGGAATAATAGTCTTTGTATTTTGTGAGATTTATATTTGAAATTATTAATTTTAATCAGTTGTCACTAATCGTCTACAAAGCTATGAGAACTGCTTCTAAAGTCATCAAATATGATGTACTGCTGTAATTGTTGCTAAGGCTTACTCTTCTTTGGTTTCGCCTTTTATTCTTTTTATTTTTGTTCAGTTTTCGGTTTTCGTAACAGATTGTAGTAGTGGCTTCTGATTTAGCTGTACGTGCGATTCATCTCGGCGGCTATCTGCTTAAAGTCGTGGTGGTATTATTTCATCAAAACAATAAATTGCTGGCAATCTTCTTCGGACCACGCCTAGTTGTATTTCATGGTTGTTGGAGTGAAAAAGTTGGATAATTTCTAGAGTGTAGTAGTAATCTCGTTTTGTGTTAGTTTTTCGTTTTCAGTTTTTTTAAATAAACTAGCAGTTTATTTTTCACAGTTACAAAGTTTATTTCATTAGTCTAAATAAAAATCACTCATCAACAATTTAATAGTTTTCACAATATGCTATTTTGTACACCTTCTCACCTGGAACTTATGTTCGATCGCCATCCAAACAGATCACAGGATCTTCGTTAGTTCATCTGAAATATAGGAGTACATTTGCTAGATATTTTGAAGGTATGATATTGGTATAACAAGTAATTTTTGGAATGAAACAAAAGGATAATACGGTGAAATCTCGAAAAGACTCTTGGATACACTCGCATATATACTCTGGAAAACTAGAAAGTCAATACATGATTGCTAAACTTGTTTAAATATTTTGAGATTTCTCCCATAAAGACCTAACCTAATCTCATATAAGTATAATGTGCATATTTTAACCCGAGGATTGGTATTGGGTAGAAAATAAGTGCGAGAATGAACTAATTGTTTATTATCATGATAGCGCTTTAATATGAAGAATTAACATGATTTCCTTGTAAAAATATTAGATTTTACACGTATTTTACAAACCCAAGTTGATCAGGATATCTCGCATATAAACTTTAGAAATTGAAAGTTTATACACGATTTTGCTTGGCTCTATACGCGAGTGTGTCCAAGAGTCTTTTCGTGGGATTTTACCGTAGCACAAATTGACTCGCTAAACATCCAATAAATTTGTCAAATACTGTTTATTACATGTAAATTAAAGATAATAACATAAATCTACAAACTCACTAAATTTTTGTAAATATAACTTAGACTAATATCATATATTTCGTCATATAATATCATTATAATATAAATATGTATACTTTGTAAGTAGTGTGTGTTATTTTAATAAATTTATAATTTGTGAGTTGTTAAATTCTGTGTGTGCGACGACGGTAAAGTAATAATACTAACCAAAATAGTATATTATTGCTTTTCTTTCACATATGAATTTCATTAAATTGCAACGTATAAATTTTTCAGTCTTTCAACAACAACCTCTTGGATATCTTTTCATTCCGTTTCACAAATGAATTCGTTAATCCAGTTTTACATTTATCAAGCAAAACGAAGCTAAGTTATGATAATATTACTCCTCGTGCTGCCTGTTTTGATTCCGTTTTTAATCTACGGAATCATGCTCTTGTTCACGAACTCAGTTTCCAACATAAAGATCAGAAAGTTTGAGGTCCCGAATCTCCCGCCAGTTGAACAAATCGCATCGCCTCCGGAGCATTTGATCTACTTCAGCTACAGCCCGGATGAGCCTAGATACAAAGACTTCATCAACCAGATGTTTCAGATGAACGGAATCAGCGGACGAAGCAGAGCCTTTAAAGACGCCGCCGAAGCTGAGCGATACATCAACATCAAAAACATCGTGCCGGGCTCGAAGCAGAGATTCGACAATGTTTCGTTCTACTCCAAAATATTATGTGACGACTTTCGGCTTTATAGCGATGCCATGAATCTGAACTATCAAGGAGACTGCCTGGTAGACCTCAGCAAGGACTACGAGAAGGTGATGCTCGAGCAGTACAAACTGACCCCCAGCGATCTTTTGATCGACGTGAGCCAGCCAGAGTACCAAGACAACATCCTCTTCCACATCAACTTCCTGGAGAGCGCGGCCCTGCTCCAAGGCGTCCCCAGCAACGTGACCTACGAGATCGTGTACAACACCACCATTCTGGACGCGACGATGAAGATTTTCCCAGACCCGCTTTTACAGAAGTACGGGAGCAAAGATAATGCGTACTGGACCGGATATTCATACACGCTCCAGAACCAGCTCAACCAGATCACCCTGAAGCGCTTCACCGACCTGGACCTCCAGATCAGCAACAAGCGCTTCGACGAGCTGAGCACGATCAAGATCAACGCGAACACGCTCTTCGAGGTGTCGGTCGCCCTGGCCTGGAGCGTCCTCCTGGTCGTCGCCACCCAGCTCGCGGCCAGCAACAAGGGCCCGACCCAGATCATCCTCAGAAGAGTGGGCATCCGGGAGTACAAGCTCTTCCTGGTCAACTTCGCGTACGTCTTCTTCCCGGTCATGGCCAGCTGCTTCATCATGGCCGCCGTCTGGCACCACTTCGGAGTCATGCCCTTCTCCTGCGTCACCTTCGGCTTCTCCTGCTTCGCGATGTTCCTGGTGGGTCTGGTCGTGTGCGCCGTGAGCACCTTCCTCTCCACCTTCCTGAGCCAGCACACGTCCGCCGCCATCGTCTGCAGCTGCCTCTTCGCCTTCTTCCTGATCATCCTGCCGGCCATGCTCCACACGCTGGCCTTCGGAGGCAGGACCATCTTCGACCCGAGCCTCATGCCGCAGCCGCTCATCTTCGCGTTCCTGGCAGTGCTTCCCCCATTTTCCAGCGTGAGCGTGCTGGACTCCATGACGAGCAGCATGAACGAAAGTTTGAGAGACGTGAAATTCAGTGCGTACGAGTGGAAGCTGCAAAACGAAACCGTTCCGATAAAATATCTCTTTACAAATTACTAAAACTACGCGAGCACTCAAAGAAACTGTATTTCTCAAAAGTCAACATTTGGACAAATAGTTGATGGGATTTGCACGTATAAGCAGCCGCTCTACGAAAACGTGGTAATTTTGGTGTTCGTCCAGTTCTCCGTGATAGTGTTGTTTTCGTTGTTCGGATCCTATGCCGCCACTCAAAAGGGCTTCAGAGGCCTCGGGGTGTTCTTCATGTTCAAGCGAAGCTTTTGGAGGAAGATCAAACACCTGAAGCCCGGAAAGGCCAACGTCCGCCTCCGAAGCTTCTCGCTGGCCTACAACCAGAAGCTGTTCTCCAAGAAGAGCAACATCAAGCTGAAGGCGTTCGGCCGGAAGAAGTTCGTGATCAACAAGATAGACTACACCCAGGACGAAGGCGTGGTCGCCGCTCTGGTCGCGGAAAGCGGAGGCGGCAAGTCCACGACGCTGGCCTACTTCGCCGGAGAACTCCACCAAACCGACCTGCATTCGTACGTGCAGAGAAAAGCGAAGAGAAACAAGATAGACCTCTCGGGTGTGCAGAAGTCGGAAAACCTGTACGAGGACTACCAGAAGGCGAACGACCTCCCGTCGCTCCTGAAGTGCCTGAGCCAGGTGGAGAAGACCGAGGCCATGCTCTTCGACACCTTCGATATCACCGACCCCATCGACGCCTACCTGGCCAAGCCCTACATCGGCTACCAGCCCCAAGACCACTCGAACGTCTGGCCCAAGATGACCTGCTTCCAGAACGTCTTCTTCAGCTACATCCTGCGCATGGAGGCCCAGGGCGTCAGATACAGCAAGAAGGAAGCCAAGGCGAAGGTCCTGGACGTCCTGCGCCAGATGGACCTTTTCGACTCCGCTCCAAAACAGGCCCACAAGCTGTCCGGCGGCATGCTCCGGAGGCTCGCGCTCTGTAACGTGGTCGTGGGGGAACCGAAGCTGCTGCTCCTGGACGAGCTCTCGGCGGGCGTGGACCCGGTGCTGAAGCGCAAGATCTGGAAGTGCATCGAAGAGATCAACCGGCGCACCAAGACCTCCATCATCCTGAGCACCCACGACACCTCCGAGATCCAGGAGATGGCCCAGCGCATCACGATCCTCCACAACGGCTTCACCCTGGTCGACAACCAGACGCCCTTCGACCTGCGCCACGCCACGAAGCTGTACTCGGTCAAGTTCTACAGCGAGTTGCCGACCTGCTGCCAGAAGACGGCGGATGAGATGAAGCGCGAGTTCGAAGGCCTCGAGAGCGTGAAGAACGCGATCCAGATCGACACCATCTCGCCGCACGGAATCCACTTCATCGTCAACAAGAGCCTGAGCGGTGGAGAGCAGATAGAGCTGTGCGCCTTCGTGAACAAGCTCAAGACCCAGTTCGGGATGCAGGACTCGATCCTCCAGAAGGCGAAGCTGGACGACGTGTATATGGACACCATCAAACACCCGCGCCACCAGAACATCTACGACGACCAGAAAGTGGTGACCCAGAAAGAAAGGGTGAACCCGACCAGAAAGAGAGTCAAAGGCCTCTTCGTCAAGTCCATCTGGTGCGACTTCAAAAAGATTCCGCTTCCCGTCATTCTTGGGCTTGGCGCCGTTTTGTTTGCAGTGGTAGTGCAGTTATTTAGTTCACTTATAATGCAACTAAATGATCTGATGTTGGAAACAACTTTATTGAAAGGGAGAACTTAAGATTTAGCTGCAATATGTTTCAAAGCTTGTTAAGTTAAAACGCCTTCAGATATTCAAAAGTGTTTTTAACAGCGTAATTCAGTGTATTTTTAAAATATGGAATAATCAAGATTTGAATCAAATGTATGCGGATGGTACAGTAATTATTTGGGAATAGATGTTTAATAACAAAGTTATATTTCTATAGGGGATTATCGTTACAGTAATTATGAAGGAGTCAATTACCACTACAGTTTTACTAAGAATAACAAAGTTTCAAGTTATCCATCCATAACATCGACGATTGAGTAAATATAAGTTGATTAAATATAAGTGACAAATAGCACAACTGTGATTAATTAACTAAATTTTTCAAAATATTCAAGTTTTGATCCATCTGAAAATAAAATTGATGGAGGCATTCTTCCTTATGTAATGCCAAAAATAATACCTAGACATGGAATAACAAAGTAATTCAAATTATATTAAATTTGTGCTATAACTTGTGAAATAGCTAAAAATAACTGTTAAGATATGGACTACTAAACATGTTTCTAGAAATGTTAGAATCCTTAAATAGATCCTTAATATTATTGGTACATTGCATACTATAACGCTACTTCGCTCTTTGAAGACGAAAAACATGTACTTGATAACTATATATCATCACTAGATTAAGAGATAATTTCTAATAAACCTAATTTTCAGTAGTACGTTGAATAAGACATTATGGATTTAGCTTAAATTTCTGGATAAAATTAAAATATTGTTAATTTTAATTTCATATAACTTGAAAACGAATTGATAAATAATAAACTATCTGGAAACATAGAACTTGAGATATCACAACCTGTTCCAAATAGAGGCAGCACTAGTGATAGTTATTCAATGAACAAAAGAACTTATAATTTAGTAGAACCCCGAGAAATATCATGCGATGGATCAATCTCGTAAAAATATGAAGCTAAACAAACTTTCAGACTTCCTTCAATGAAAAAGTAACACGAAGGCTCTAAAATGAATTCAAAGGAACTGCAAAGTCTTCCAGATAGAGAACACGTAACTCTCTTCGATGTTCAAAACGAGCCATTCACTCAGTTAATAGGCGGAATTATTAGAAAGCAGATATTCCTGAACTCTCCAGTTGGCGATCAATCTCCGTGGAGGTTTTCGTATTCGCTAACATCTAGAACGATGCCGTACCTGGGAGATCCAGAGATCTCAGCAGATGCCGGAAGTGCTGTTTTGGAATACGCAAGCTCTCTGAAGCTGGCTCAGATTGTGGTTTCGGGACTCATGCCGATGCTTTTCGCGGCGCTGAAGTTCGGAAATGAAATTGAGCTGAACACCTTGAAACTGCTGAATCTGCACACCGTGAGTGGATTGCAGTGGATCATGAATTCTTGGATGTACTTCGAGTTTTGCGCTGTAATAACAGTCGTTCTCAACTTATGTGGAGAACTGATCTTTCTTCCAGAGATTCTTTCACAAAGAGTAAACATCGTTTATCATTTTATTCAGGCGCTGGAGTCAATTTGCACGGGCATGCTGATAGCGGCTGTGGCCAAAAGAGGCAAACCTGCCTCGATAACTTCGTTCTTGCTGATTCTGTTCGTTATGATATTTATCATTCTGAACTTCGGAGGAAAGGCGTTTGCATTTATCCTTGGAATTATTCTCCCAGCATTCACATGTTCGTATCTTACCCAGCTGTCTTAAAACCGCGAGCCTATCAACATTTTCGTTTTGATTTTCGGTTTAGTTTTCTCTGGTTTGTAAATGACTATTGTGTTCTGTTTGGTTGAAAAAGACAAAATCACGAATCGGACCAAGATGCAGAAAATCAAATAGAATCAGTCGGATAACAAATAGAGCCAAGAAGTCTAAAACCAGTTAGAAAAGGTGTATAGCGAGAACATCTCTACTTAGTCTCAAACTTCAGTTAAAACCTGCGGAACGGATCTGGAGCCGATTATCATGCAGTCGACCGTTGCTACGTAAACACCAATTATAGCGAGTCCAGACATGATTCAAGATTCAGAAACTGTAAATAATCTAGGCTTATAATTACAAAATGTGCACCACAAGTACAACAACAGCACGTACGCTGTCCAGGGCGCGTCCATGGATATCCCGCGAGGCCAGATCTTCGGGCTCCTGGGCTCGAACGGAAGCGGGAAGTCGACGCTGATGCACTGCATGGCCGGGATGTTCAAGCCGCAGCAGGGGCAGGCGCTGGTCCCGGACAACGGACAGGTGGTCGACCTCTTCCAGCTCAAGAACTCGACCCGGTACTTCTCGGTCGTCCCCCAGCACGACGTCTTCTGGCCGAACCTGACTATATCGCAGCACCTACAGCTGATGCAGCTCTACAACGCGATGGAGGTGGACGTGGAGCTGCTCCTCAAAGAGCTGAAGCTGACCGAGTTCAAGAACCAGACCGCCCAGACGCTCTCCGGCGGCCAGAAGCGCAGGCTCTCGATCGCGATGGCCATGACCATGCAGCCGAAAGTGCTGGCCTTCGACGAGCCTTCCTGCGGCCTGGGCGTCACCACGAAGCGCTTCGTGCACCAGGCGATCTTGAACGTCCTCAGCAAGGACACGACGCTGCTGCTGACCACCCACGACATGGAGGAGGTGGAGGCCCTGGTGGACCAGTGCTGCATCATGCACCTGGGCAAGGTCCTGAAGATCGGCAGCGTGGCCCAGATGTGCGCCCAGCAGAAGTTCGACCTGAAGATCCGCGGAAACGACGCCCTGGTCCAGGTGTTGGTGGAAGAGCTCCGGTGCGAATACCAGGCGAAGAACGCGGTGTGCGACTTCTGGTGCTTCACGGTCACGAACATGGGCCAGCTGTAGATCATGAACGTCCTGAATAGCCACGGGCTCCTGGAGTCCGAGTGGATCATCGAGGCGGCCAAGATGGAGCAGATCTTCATGGAGGTCGTGGACTCTGCGCAGTGAAGTAGGAATGATAGTCTTTGTATTTTGTGAGATTTATATTTGAACTTATTAATTTTAATCAGTTGTCACTAATCGTCTACAAAGCTATGAGAACTGCTCCTAAAGCAATCAAATATGATGTACTGCTGTAAATGTTGCTAAGGCTGCATCTTTTTTGCTTTCGCCTTTTATTCTTTTTCTTTTAGTTCTGTTTTCGGTTTTCGTAACAGATTGTAGTAGTGGCTTCTGATTTAGCTGTACGTGCGATTCATCTCGGCGGCTACTTGCTTAGAGTCGTGGTGGTATTATTTCATCAAAACAATAAATTGCTGGCAATCTTCTTCGGACCACGCCTAGTTGTATTTCATGGTTGTTGGAGTGAAAAAGTTGGATAATTTCTAGAGTGTAGTAGTAATCTCGTTTTGTGTTAGTTTTTCGTTTTCAGTTTTTTTAAATAAACTAGCAGTATATTTTTCACAGTTACAAAGTTTATTTCATTAGTCTAAATAAAAATCACTCATCAACAATTTAATAGTTTTCACAATATGCTATTTTGTACACCTTCTCACCTGGAACTTATGTTCGATCGCCATCCAAACAGATCACAGGATCTTCGTTAGTTCATCTGAAATAATGGAGTACATTTGCTAGATATTTTTGAAGGTATGACATTGGTATAACAAGTAATTTTTGGAATGAAACAAAAGGATAATACGGTGAAATCTCGAAAAGACTCTTGGATACACTCGCATATATACTCTGGAAAACTAGAAAGTCAATACATGATTGCTAAACTTGTTTAAATATTTTGAGATTTCTCCCATAAAGACCTAACCTAATCTCATATAAGTATAATGTGCATATTTTAACCCGAGGATTGGTATTGGGTAGAAAATAAGTGCGAGAATGAACTAATTGTTTATTATCATGATAGCGCTTTAATATGAAGAATTAACATGATTTCCTTGTAAAAATATTAGATTTTACACGTATTTTACAAACCCAAGTTGATCAGGATATCTCGCATATAAACTTTAGAAATTGAAAGTTTATACACGATTTTGCTTGGCTCTATACGCGAGTGTGTCCAAGAGTCTTTTCGTGGGATTTTACCGTAGCACAAATTGACTCGCTAAACATCCAATAAATTTGTCAAATACTGTTTATTACATGTAAATTAAAGATAATAACATAAATCTACAAACTCACTAAATTTTTGTAAATATAACTTAGACTAATATCATATATTTCGTCATATAATATCATTATAATATAAATATGTATACTTTGTAAGTAGTGTGTGTTATTTTAATAAATTTATAATTTGTGAGTTGTTAAATTCTGTGTGTGCGACGACGGTAAAGTAATAATACTAACCAAAATAGTATATTATTGCTTTTCTTTCACATATGAATTTCATTAAATTGCAACGTATAAATTTTTCAGTCTTTCAACAACAACCTCTTGGATATCTTTTCATTCCGTTTCACAAATGAATTCGTTAATCCAGTTTTACATTTATCAAGCAAAACGAAGCTAAGTTATGATAATATTACTCCTCGTGCTGCCTGTTTTGATTCCGTTTTTAATCTACGGAATCATGCTCTTGTTCACGAACTCAGTTTCCAACATAAAGATCAGAAAGTTTGAGGTCCCGAATCTCCCGCCAGTTGAACAAATCGCATCGCCTCCGGAGCATTTGATCTACTTCAGCTACAGCCCGGATGAGCCTAGATACAAAGACTTCATCAACCAGATGTTTCAGATGAACGGAATCAGCGGACGAAGCAGAGCCTTTAAAGACGCCGCCGAAGCTGAGCGATACATCAACATCAAAAACATCGTGCCGGGCTCGAAGCAGAGATTCGACAATGTTTCGTTCTACTCCAAAATATTATGTGACGACTTTCGGCTTTATAGCGATGCCATGAATCTGAACTATCAAGGAGACTGCCTGGTAGACCTCAGCAAGGACTACGAGAAGGTGATGCTCGAGCAGTACAAACTGACTTCCAGCGATCTTTTGATCGACGTGAGCCAGCCAGAGTACCAAGACAACATCCTCTTCCACATCAACTTCCTGGAGAGCGCGACCCTGCTCCAAGGCGTCCCCAGCAACGTGACCTATGAGATCGTGTACAACACCACCATTCTGGACGCGACGATGAAGATTTTCCCAGACCCGCTTTTACAGAAGTACGGGAGCAAAGATAATGCGTACTGGACCGGATATTCATACACGCTCCAGAACCAGCTCAACCAGATCACCCTGAAGCGCTTCACCGACCTTAGCTAATTCAGGCTAGAGAGTTCATAAAATAATATTATTTAAACATTTCTTCCTTTCTATTAAATCGTCAGCTTAATCTTTTACTTCAACTCTCGTTTTTCTCTTGCTAATTATATTATACTACATAACCTCGAATTGAACCACCCTTGTTCGAATACAGACACCCGAGCAGTTTTCAAAAATGGCCAGGGTGTCTATAAGTGAGAGCAAATCTGACTCAGTTTGATATATTTCTTGTGTTAGATTTGGTTTTCCATCTCAGTTACTGACACCTTTTCCAAAAATATTCTGAAAATTTTATCAAATTTCTAGTTTCTTGATCTAATTTGCATAAATTGCCATTATATAGAAGATTAATTAGCATATAATATATTTTTATGGTCATACAAAGCTCAAAAGCTCAAAAAATTAATAAGTACAAAAGAGATTTACATAAAGTTAAATTCACTTACAACCTCTTTTGTAGTTCAGTTATAGACATCTTTACTATAAAAAATCGAAGGTGTCTGTATCTGAGCACTTCGGGTGTCTGTAAGTGAAAGGGGGTGGGTGTCTCAATTCGAGGTTATGTAGTACTATACAATTATATTGGTTTGATTAAATATCAAACACATATGCGTGATCAAAAACTGGAGAGATTGGGGTGAATCTGTACTATATTCTTTCGATATATTAAATTAAGTAGATTTTTATGGAGCAATTTGCAGAGATTTTGAAATCGAGTAAATAATTTTGACCTGGTAAAAGTAATTAATTTTTCTTCAAAAGATCCGTTTGTAATTGGCATAGATCGGTTAAAAATATTACTTTCGATATAAGTTTCACTAATCAGGCTCTAAACTGGTAAGAGGCGCCTTATTTTCCTCTTTCTGAAAATAAATATAGAACTTGAGCCAAAGTGTAATGGAGTTATTTGATAATAGTCAATTAACTTTTGGAAACTGATAATTCTGAGTAAAAAGTGGTTTTATGTGCTTCTTCCAAAATTTCATAACGGAAGAATCAAGGAACGGGTCGGTAGCCAGTGATTCTCATATTCAACAAATATATCAAATACAATTAAATATAGACAATAATTTTAACTATTGAAAAATGAACTGCTATTTTGTGTGATGAATTCAAGTCCAGACTAGAACAATGGTGCAAACGCAAATCATCGTAATTTGGCACTGAGCGATATTGAAGGATGATATCAGTTTCCACCTGCTACTTCACTAGTTCTTCAAGCTATATAAAATGCAATATTTGGCCTAATTCAACTGAATATTTAACATTCCTAATATTGGTACAAATCTAAGTTAATTTATTGAGTAAATTTTATTTTAATACAAAATAAATCCGGAACTCTTGATATAGTATTTACAAACTCAATTCTTCAATAAGCACTGCTTCTAATTTAAGATGGACAACGTATACACAATTACAAATTTATAGAAATTATTAAGGTACAATAATATGTTGAATATTAGTTTAGAATTGATTCCACATCATTCTGTTCAACTAGGTTTATTTATAGAATTTGTATTGTAGCTGATTCGGTTTTTGGTTCAAATTCTAAATAATGCTGTTGATATATCCGATATCACTATATTTTAGTCAATTAGCTAGAATCATCAAATTGTTCAATATAATTGTAAATGTGTTGAAATATTTTAACTTGCAAAATAATTACAATAGTCATTGATAATAAAATATTTACGTCTAGTATCAGATATAAACAACATCATATAATTTTGATCTTATTCTTTGCATTACTTTTCGAGATTAAACATAAATCAATATTAATGTTCAACATAGTAAACTTAATATTTAGTGATTAATTTTGTTCTTACATATAATCATTCTTTGTTTATATAGTAGTAAGTTTAATGATTCGCTAGATATCAACTCATTATTTAGCTGCTGTTAAGCATTAAATTAATAATTTATCAAAATATTATTGTGAGATACATCAATGGAATATGTATTAATAATTAGAGCGATTGTATCTAAGAGTAATATAATAAATTCAATCCAGTATAAAGTTGTTTGCCTTAAATATAATATAGTCGAAATTCTAGAAGTGGTTGAAATTTAGCAGCCTCGCGCGATTTAAATCATCTTGGGGAGTATAATACGTACATATATTCACTAAGAATCAATAAATCTATAAGTTTATAATAAATATTTTCGTTAACTCCAAATTAAATTTCGACCATGTTTGAAAGTGTAAAGAAAATTATTCGGTATGTGCTACTTGAACTCATAAAATTAATAATAATTAAGTATAGAATAATATTATCACCGACCTATTCCAAGCTGCTTCTTGATTCGCTTCTATTCAATAATGCAATATTTAGTAAAATACCTTAATTATTAAATATTAATTGTATAAACAATATTGAATATTTCTAAGTGTATAAAAGTAATGCAAATAACTAGAGTTCATGCACCACTAAGTATGGAAGTCGCAGTAGGAGTATTTGAAATTATAATATCAAAATTATAATGTGTTTAAAGACTGAGGTGAAATAATAATTTCAAATCGGTCCCATAAAAATATTCGTTACTAGGTCAGTACCAAATATATATACTTTCCTACCTCAATCTCTTCTAAAAGTACTACCATGAACATGTTATCAAACTAAATAAAGTAATCAATTTATTCTTTTAATACAATATATAGAAACAGTTGTGTGATGATTTGATAAATTACATTACAATTTACAATGCATTTTAAACTGGTAATATTTACCAGTAATCTATATCTATAGTTAGTAATCGACTTTTTGTTTAAGCTATGTTTAAAGTTATTTGTTATTTCATTCATACACAAAGCAAGATAAACAGAACTGCGATGCTATTTTACCCATGTTTACACGTATGCCCTTTTTCACTTCAGCACTATGAAACAAACAAAGCTGTGGTCCGAAGAAGAATGCAAGAGGTTCGTCGCTTTGTCGAAGCAATACTTCAATGATTTCTACCAGATAGCCGCCGAGATGAACCGCTCCTACAGTTAGATACGAAGCCATTACTACAACATAGTGAGGTAAACGAAGCTCAAGGGGGACAAAAAAGAGAAATAAATCAAAAGAGTGCACAAGCAGTCGTACATCATATTTGATGATTTGTAGTGATTATCAAGTTATTATAATTTTGTAAGAGAACTTTAAGTTTTAACTTATACAGAAAGATAAAGATGAAACTAATGCAAATAATCTTAGACTAAAATTAAGCCTCTTAGATCTATTTGTGTCGTTCGCCAATCTTATTAACCCAAATAATAATGTCATCATATTTTCATCTTTCTATTTTGTTTCAATTTAACGCTAATTATGATTTTGGAAATTGGACTTTAGAAAAAGCTTCTGATCTCTAGAAATCCATTTTATGAGTCTAAGTTTTACTGTGTACTTTCTAAACTAGAAAGTTACTAATCAATAATGTAAATCGCATATCGTATCACTTAAAATTGGGTTCGTCTATCACCTTCTCCAGGAGCTTCGTCAGAACGCTCAGAGTCTCTTCCGGAGTATAGTGGCTTTCGTCCGCGAAGAGCTGGCTGCTGCTGATCGTGAAAGCGAGAGTGCCGACTTTTATATGATTTAAACTATAACACCATATGCCACAAAAGCTTGTCTCGAGCACAAAGACTCAGATCGAGTGCGTGACAACATACGACCAAACCGACAGAATCCAGAGAAGCAGTATCACAACGTCGTTACCAGCTGGAACGTCTGGAACATGATCAGAGAAGCGCCATATAATCCAAGAGCAAAATTCATAGTGCTAACTCAGCAAGCTAGCGTTTGAACAGAGGTTGGATTTTTAGTGCATCCACTCCTCTGTCGTGTAACTGCTATTTGTTAATTTATTTAAGCAGAACATTGTATATAAACAAGATTGAAAACGAATGATGTACTACATAACCTCGAATTGAGACTTGACAGTTTTCAAAACTAGTCATGTATCTATAAGTGAGAGCAAATCCGGTTCCGTTTGTATTTAAGTTTCTGTCAGAGTTGGGTTTTCCATCTCAGTTGCAGACATATTTATTATTTAATATTATTTATATACGAAGGTGTAGCTGCTCTGTGTCGGAGCACTTAGGTATCTGAATACATTATAAAGACATCGATTGTTTGTAGGTACGTGTGTATTGTTAATATTTGGAATATTTGTTTCGTTTAGCATTTCTTCTTTGTTAATTCTTTGATAATGTTTAAAACTTATAAAAAATACAATATAGTAATATTTCCACTCCTCATATTTTAATGCTTCAAAATGTTAATTCACAACAAAATTAAAAGAACTTGCAGGAAATAATTGACTGGAGTTTTTACTTAGCGCTATCAGACCACGAGTAGTAGATTATAAAATAACAGCTTGATCAGATCAAAGCAGGAGTTTTTAAAATCGAAGAAGACCCATAGATTAAAAGCATAGAGTTTATTAAATTACTAAACATACAAAAGTTAGAGCTGATAAGTTGCAATGATATGGTTCCGAAGCTAGAAAGTAAAAGGATTACCGAATTACACATTGAAAATACAAACTATTTAAAGTTAAACGAACTGTAACTTGAAAACCTCGAAATATTTAAGTATTATAAGCTAATTTCAGAATGGTCCTAAGTTAATTATAACTTTGTGTAAGAAATAGTTTAATTCAATAATTTGAAATAATTATACCTTGACAGATGTAGGGTTGACATAGGTCCACTTTAGCAAATGATATCTCTCACTAAAGTACAACTTAATCACTGTTCTTTAGAAAAACTGGAAGCTCTGAGACCACTTGTCAATTTAACTGATTTATCATTATTTGGCAATGATTATATTGAAATCAATCAACTTTAGTATTTAACACAACTCACTAAATTAGATTTGGGATTATGTGGCTTGGTAAAAATAGAAGCGTTAAGCACTTTAATTAATTTGACTGATTTGTTTCTTTATGGAAACGAAAAATTAGATATTAGTCCGCTATAGCATTTGACCAACCTTATTACTTTGAATTTGGATTCATGCGGCTTGGTTTCTCTTGAAGCTTTACGTCCGCTTGTTAATTTAACGGATTTATCCTTATATGGTAATGAATATATTGAAATCACTCCAATTCAATATTTAAAGTAGCTAACAAAGTTGAATTTAAGATTTTGTGGCTTAACTAATTTAGAAATATTAAGGCCACTAAGCAACTTAACAGAATTATAAGTTGCTTGGAATTACATTGTGTACCTTTAACCATTATTAGAACTTAAATAGTTAAAAAAGCTTGATGCATAAACTAATAAACTTGTTGATGAGGTAATCAAACAGCATCCCAATTCAAAGAGATTCATTCTGTTCAATCAACAAAAGCCATCCAAAGAAGAACTCAAGCAAGCTAATATTGCTTTAAATATTAATTTTCCAATCACTCCTTTAAGATAAATATAAAAATAAATAAATAACTTAAAATATCAGTTCACCATTTTCAAACAGAAAATTGAAGGTTACATCAAAAATGATAATTTGGTGGCTTTTATAAAATAGTCGGTATCACTCTTTTAAAAACTGAATTAAGCCGAAGCCGACGCTACACAATGATTTATTAATAAACTCTAATGACTTTCATACTTTCATGATATCTATATCAATAAAAGATATTCAACAAGTTGTTAAAATAGATCTTTTTGACAGTATCAAACCCAAAAAATGAAACTTGTAAAAATATATGTAAAAAATACTAATTTTCGCTAGTTTAGTTTGCTACAATGTGATATAATGAAGGCCATTCATTTTTTACCTCTTGAAATAGCTTGAATATCACTGTCCAAGAAGAAACTTATTGAAACTAACTTTTTGATTATTCATTCATATTCATAGCTATAATGAAATATATATAAAATATATAATGAAATATATTTAACTTACGATTCACATCATCCTCGGAACCACAACTTGGTTGACCTGATGCGGTTAATATTGATAATTCACCTGGGGGAACTGCACTGAAACAGTCGGAACTTCTTTGCGAATTAACGGCTCAAGCTCAGAGGTTCTGTTCTTCTTCAAAATCTGGTGAACGCAGATTGTGATTGCGATCCCGAAGAAACCGATTATGGACAAGGTAACGCATAGACCAACGTTCTAGCTTGTGGTTATTGTATCGTACGAATGCTCAAGGGTTCCATTCTAACTCATGTAGTAAATGGGATATTCGATTTCTTCGGGGCCAATAATGATGCCAAGAATCATTCCGGTGCATAATATGGACGCGAACATAACGTAGATCCAGGAGAACAAACAACAATACCTATCTTTCTTGAACATAATATTTATATGAGAAGTGGATGAAGTTGGACATCAAGGACCAAACAACAAATCTAACTCATAACAATTTCCAAAGATACAGATAGAACTGAAAACTGAGAATATAGAACTGAGCTGTTAGAAATTTTTAGAAATGAAAGTTAACTTTAAAACATAACGTAAATATAGTAAATTTGTTATACATGTAATTCAACAAAGCACGTACTTTTAAGATATATATACGCATTGTCTAAAATTTAGTTACAATAATTTGCATTCGTTTTTGGTTAATCTAGAATCCTTTACAATAGTCATAATTTTTTGCTATATAGAATTTACTCGAGTTTATGCGGAAACTATTGAAGTGAATTACTCATTTATGCGCATTGTTACGAACTTACCAGTTTCGGTAAAAATCTTAAGATGTTCACACCACTGTTTGAAGAAACAGATAGATGAATATGTAATACTGTTTTTAAAGATGATTGTGCATTTCAGATTGAAACCAGCAGTATGATATAACACTATATAATACTGTCGATTAATCATGTTACTGTTTGATTTAGAGCTCTCAATTTAATTTATATGCAACTCAGTCATTTGATCTCAAAACAACTCGATAATTAGCTAATTGAGTAAATCAGATTATTAGCTAATTCAGGCTAGAGAGTTCATAAAATAATATTATTTAAACATTTCTTCCTTTCTATTAAATCGTCAGCTTATTCTTTTACTTCAACTCTCGTTTTTCTCATGCTAACTACAATTATATTGGTTTGATTAAATATCAAACTAAATAAAGTAATCAATTTATTCTTTTAATACAATATATAGAAACAGTTGTGTGATGATTTGATAAATTACATTACAATTTACAATGCATTTTAAACTGGTAATATTTACCAGTAATCTATATCTATAGTTAGTAATCGACTTTTTGTTTAAGCTATGTTTAAAGTTATTTGTTATTTCATTCATACACAAAGCAAGATAAACAGAACTGCGATGCCATTTTACCCATGTTTACACGTATGCCCTTTTTCACTTCAGCACTATGAAACAAACAAAGCTGTGGTCCGAAGAAGAATGCAAGAGGTTCGTCGCTTTGTCGAAGCAATACTTCAATGATTTCTACCAGATAGCCGCCGAGATGAACCGCTCCTACAGTTAGATACGAAGCCATTACTACAACATAGTGAGGTAAACGAAGCTCAAGGGGGACAAAAAAGAGAAATAAATCAAAAGAGTGCACAAGCAGTCGTACATCATATTTGATGATTTGTAGTGATTATCAAGTTAATATAATTTTGTAAGAGAACTTTAAGTTTTAACTTATACAGAAAGATAAAGATGAAACTAATGCAAATAATCTTAGACTAAAATTAAGCCTCTTAGATCTATTTGTGTCGTTCGCCAATCTTATTAACCCAAATAATAATGTCATCATATTTTCATCTTTCTATTTTGTTTCAATTTAACGCTAATTATGATTTTGGAAATTGGACTTTAGAAATAGCTTCTGATCTCTAGAAATCCATTTTATGAGTCTAAGTTTTACTGTGTACTTTCTAAACTAGAAAGTTACTAATCAATAATGTAAATCGCATATCGTATCACTTAAAATTGGGTTCGTCTATCACCTTCTCCAGGAGCTTCGTCAGAACGCTCAGAGTCTCTTCCGGAGTATAGTGGCTTTCGTCCGCGAAGAGCTGGCTGCTGCTGATCGTGAAAGCGAGAGTGCCGACTTTTATATGATTTAAACTATAACACCATATGCCACAAAAGCTTGTCTCGAGCACAAAGACTCAGATCGAGTGCGTGACAACATACGACCAAACCGACAGAATCCAGAGAAGCAGTATCACAACGTCGTTACCAGCTGGAACGTCTGGAACATGATCAGAGAAGCGCCATATAATCCAAGAGCAAAATTCATAGTGCTAACTCAGCAAGCTAGCGTTTGAACAGAGGTTGGATTTTTAGTGCAGAACGCCAGGGTGAATCAGAGCTGAAATACGGGTTATTTAGTATATTTATATGATTGTGTGAAAGCTATGCTTTTCATTAATTTTTAATTTAGTTTAGAAACCAAACAGAAAAGCAGTTGTGGGGAGTGGCATTAAAGTAACCGGTTGGAAATAGTCTCACTGCAAGCAGTTGTGTAAAGATTCGGAAATCACACTACAAAGTAATAATTAGAAATAGATAGACATTAACTGCGTTTCACTATTAGCGGTAGCGTTACCAGCTTTGTCATTTAAATACGCAAACAAATTATTTTGTGTTAAAATCTTGGTAGACAAAGCTATTTAGCTACTTCCTATCTATATTATTTTATATATAATCCGTATTTCTATTTTGTTATATACAGAATAATTAGTTACTATGAGTGTAACAAACATTTTTGTCTATCAAATCCATTTTCACTTCCGGAACATGAAGAAAACCCAGCTGTGGACCGAGGCGGACTCCAAGCTGTTTCTGGAGCTCAGCAAGAAGTACCACAACGACTTCCACCAGATCGCGGAGGAGATGCACCGGACCTACAGCCAGGTGCGGAGCCACCACTACAACCTGCAGCGGAAGCCCGGCAAAAGCGAGTCCGAGAAGCCGAAGGAGAAAAAGAAGTAAAAGGCATAGAAACAATCTGAAAAAGAAAAAGAACATTTTTCATTCATCATTTTTGACGACATAGATTGAATAACTTGCCAACAGCAAATCCAGAAAAAGACGATACTTTCTATAAATATAACAGAAAAATGTTATCTTATTACATGCGCATTTAATTGGTATGATATAGATATTTTGATCAGAGATTGTTATTTTCTAAGTTGAAAATTGTTGTACGTTTCGCTTTATATTCAAATCATGTTATTAAATTATAACTGCTATTTGTTAATTTATTTAAGCAGAACATTGTATATAAACAAGATTGAAAACGAATGATGTACTACATAACCTCGAATTGAGACTTGACAGTTTTCAAAACTAGTCATGTATCTATAAGTGAGAGCAAATCCGGTTCCGTTTGTATTTAAGTTTCTGTCAGAGTTGGGTTTTCCATCTCAGTTGCAGACATATTTATTATTTAATATTATTTATATACGAAGGTGTAGCTGCTCTGTGTCGGAGCACTTAGGTATCTGAATACATTATAAAGACATCGATTGTTTGTAGGTACGTGTGTATTGTTAATATTTGGAATATTTGTTTCGTTTAGCATTTCTTCTTTGTTAATTCTTTGATAATGTTTAAAACTTATAAAAAATACAATATAGTAATATTTCCACTCCTCATATTTTAATGCTTCAAAATGTTAATTCACAACAAAATTACAAGAACGTGCAGGAAATAATTGACTAGAGTTTTTACATAGCGCTATCAGACCACGAGTAGTAGATTATAAAATAACAGATTGATCAGATCAAAGCAGGAGTTTTTAAAATCGAAGAAGACCCAGAGATTAAAAGCATAGAGTTTATTAAATTACTAAACATACAAAAGTTAGAGCTGATAAGTTGCAATGATATGGTTCCGAAGCTAGAAAGTAAAAGGATTACCGAATTACACATTGAAAATACAAACTATTTAAAGTTAAACGAACTGTAACTTGAAAACCTCGAAATATTTAAGTATTATAAGCTAATTTCAGAATGGTCCTAAGTTAATTATAACTTTGTGTAAGAAATAGTTTAATTCAATAATTTGAAATAATTATACCTTGACAGATGTAGGGTTGACATAGGTCCACTTTAGCAAATGATATCTCTCACTAAAGTACAACTTAATCACTGTTCTTTAGAAAAACTGGAAGCTCTGAGACCACTTGTCAATTTAACTGATTTATCATTATTTGGCAATGATTATATTGAAATCAATCAACTTTAGTATTTAACACAACTCACTAAATTAGATTTGGGATTATGTGGCTTGGTAAAAATAGAAGCGTTAAGCACTTTAATTAATTTGACTGATTTGTTTCTTTATGGAAACGAAAAATTAGATATTAGTCCGCTATAGCATTTGACCAACCTTATTACTTTGAATTTGGATTCATGCGGCTTGGTTTCTCTTGAAGCTTTACGTCCGCTTGTTAATTTAACGGATTTATCCTTATATGGTAATGAATATATTGAAATCACTCCAATTCAATATTTAAAGTAGCTAACAAAGTTGAATTTAAGATTTTGTGGCTTAACTAATTTAGAAATATTAAGGCCACTAAGCAACTTAACAGAATTATAAGTTGCTTGGAATTACATTGTGTACCTTTAACCATTATTAGAACTTAAATAGTTAAAAAAGCTTGATGCATAAACTAATAAACTTGTTGATGAGGTAATCAAACAGCATCCCAATTCAAAGAGATTCATTCTGTTCAATCAACAAAAGCCATCCAAAGAAGAACTCAAGCAAGCTAATATTGCTTTAAATATTAATTTTCCAATCACTCCTTTAAGATAAATATAAAAATAAATAAATAACTTAAAATATCAGTTCACCATTTTCAAACAGAAAATTGAAGGTTACATCAAAAATGATAATTTGGTGCTTTTATAAAATAGTCGGTATCACTCTTTTAAAAACTGAATTAAGCCGAAGCCGACGCTACACAATGATTTATTAATAAACTCTAATGACTTTCATACTTTCATGATATCTATATCAATAAAAGATATTCAACAAGTTGTTAAAATAGATCTTTTTGACAGTATCAAACCCAAAAAATGAAACTTGTAAAAATATATGTAAAAAATACTAATTTTCGCTAGTTTAGTTTGCTACAATGTGATATAATGAAGGCCATTCATTTTTTACCTCTTGAAATAGCTTGAATATCACTGTCCAAGAAGAAACTTATTGAAACTAACTTTTTGATTATTCATTCATATTCATAGCTATAATGAAATATATATAAAATATATAATGAAATATATTTAACTTACGATTCACATCATCCTCGGAACCACAACTTGGTTGACCTGATGCGGTTAATATTGATAATTCACCTGGGGGAACTGCACTGAAACAGTCGGAACTTCTTTGCGAATTAACGGCTCAAGCTCAGAGGTTCTGTTCTTCTTCAAAATCTGGTGAACGCAGATTGTGATTGCGATCCCGAAGAAACCGATTATGGACAAGGTAACGCATAGACCAACGTTCTAGCTTGTGGTTATTGTATCGTACGAATGCTCAAGGGTTCCATTCTAACTCATGTAGTAAATGGGATATTCGATTTCTTCGGGGCCAATAATGATGCCAAGAATCATTCCGGTGCATAATATGGACGCGAACATAACGTAGATCCAGGAGAACAAACAACAATACCTATCTTTCTTGAACATAATATTTATATGAGAAGTGGATGAAGTTGGACATCAAGGACCAAACAACAAATCTAACTCATAACAATTTCCAAAGATACAGATAGAACTGAAAACTGAGAATATAGAACTGAGCTGTTAGAAATTTTTAGAAATGAAAGTTAACTTTAAAACATAACGTAAATATAGTAAATTTGTTATACATGTAATTCAACAAAGCACGTACTTTTAAGATATATATACGCATTGTCTAAAATTTAGTTACAATAATTTGCATTCGTTTTTGGTTAATCTAGAATCCTTTACAATAGTCATAATTTTTTGCTATATAGAATTTACTCGAGTTTATGCGGAAACTATTGAAGTGAATTACTCATTTATGCGCATTGTTACGAACTTACCAGTTTCGGTAAAAATCTTAAGATGTTCACACCACTGTTTGAAGAAACAGATAGATGAATATGTAATACTGTTTTTAAAGATGATTGTGCATTTCAGATTGAAACCAGCAGTATGATATAACACTATATAATACTGTCGATTAATCATGTTACTGTTTGATTTAGAGCTCTCAATTTAATTTATATGCAACTCATGTAATACTGTTGAGCATAAGAGTGAACAGACTCTTGGACACACTTGCGTATAGAGCCAAACAAAATCGTGTATAATCTTTCAATTTCTAAAGTTTATATGCGAGATATCCCGATCAACTTAGGTTTATAAAATGTGTGTAAAATCTAATATTTTTACAAGGAAATCATGTTAATTCTTCATATTAAAGCGCTATCATGATAATAAACAATTAGTTCATTCTCGCACATATTTTCTACCCAATACCAATCATCGGGTTAAAATATGCACATTATACTTATATGAGATTAGGTTAGGTCTTTATGGGAGAAATCTCAAAATATTTAAACAAGTTTAGTAATCATGTATTGACTTTCTAGTTTTCCAGAGTATATATGCGAGTGTATCCAAGAGTCTTTTCGAGATTTTGCCGTATTATCCTTTTGTTTCATTCCAAAAATTACTTGTTATACCAATGTCATACCTTCAAAAATATCTAGCAAATGTACTCCATTATTTCAGATGAACTAACGAAGATCCTGTGATCTGTTTGGATGGCGATCGAACATAAATTCAGGTGAGAAGGTGTACAAAATAGCATATTGTGAAAACTACGTGAAAATTAGCAAATTGATATCAAATAGCTGGTCTAATACTGATTTTGACTAATAAGGATGTTCAGTGTAACCTGGGAGTAACTGGTAGCTAAAAACATAAATTGATTTGGAACTTGAACGAATGATAGAAATATGAAAATATGCTGCCAATTTTAAGAGTTTATTAAAAACTAAAATGATAAATATAAAACTAAATAACTATTTGTTAACACTAACAGTGAGGGTTGAGCCCCTCGAATCACAAAGAGAGCTTCCAGTGAGTACTTGTATTATATTATGCACACATATGTGGTAACGTACCCAAAAATTAATTTTCCACTCCATGAAGTTGATGATGCTCGACACGGGAATTTTGTAAATAATCAATATGAATGGATTCTATTTCAGCATCAGGTTCCTTAGATCAGGGAACAGCGAATATTGTCACTAAGTTTCATTACTGTCAAAATATTATTAAATTGATCAATATCACACAACTCATATTCTGATACTAATTCATGCTGGTATCGACCCATTTTGAGCAGTATTTCTGACTTAATAAACTAATTATTTTATTAAAATCTGAGTACGATAATTATTTGAAATCGAAAACCGAAATGTAGTAGTTTTCAAAATTCAAATTTTCAGTAAATTTTTAATCAAAATTTGAATGTAACCATATATTCTTGAGTTAGGTTATGACCGTAGTAATAATAGTCAGTAAAGTTGTTGACACCTCCAACCAAGTAAAATTTGAATTTTACTTTTTGGTAGAATTTTAATACAAGCTAAACTAAAAGTTCCGAATTCAATACGCATAATATTACAAGTACAGCTGATCTTAAGCGCATCTAGTTTTCTACTAAATAGCTTTATAACTCCAAAGTACCAAAACATGAAATCACTCTGGAACAGAACCTGAATAAACTCTATTGTTCCATCATTTCATTTTAGAGTTTACTGTAAAACAACTTCTTCAACGATGGATTCACGGAGGCCTAACCTGCTTCATTAGTGTTATAATAGCCTATGCGATTAACATTAATTTTCCTGCTTGACAAGAAATTTATTTATATATCAACAGTACTAAGTTGAGTTAAGCTTCTTCTTACAAAATTTTAGAATTCTCAACTGCTCGCTTTTAAAAGTCGAATCATCATTGTCGATTCGTTCTTGATTTGGATACTAATTCAACAATCGCCGTGTTGTGAACTATGAATATAGATCAATAAAAGCTACGATTCCAGGCAGCCTTATCAATTCAATCACTTCTAAATATATTCATTTGGATATTATTATTAAATTGTTGATGAGTGATTTTTATCTAGACTAATGAAATAAACTTTGTAACTGTGAATAAGAGAAGACATCACTCCGTAAATTACGTCTATACTGGTCACCCTTTTTCTCTGATGATCATATTTACTTTCCTTTCTAAACGATGATCAATAAGAAACCAACAGCATTCCTCTCTAACCAAATATCTCGCGTGGTGTTATCACACGTCAAACCTCCTCACAGAATCTCCGTTAGCTTTTTCGGGCTAATGGAGTTTGTTTTGGAGATCTTTTTGTTGATAACAGCATTTGGTTGAGTAGGGGAGTTGCGTGTTATTGTGTTTGCGTTTGGTTAAGATCCTGTGATCTGTTTGGATGGCGATCGAACATAAGTTCCAGGTGAGAAGGTGTACAAAATAGCATATTGTGAAAACTATTAAATTGTTGATGAGTGATTTTTATTTAGACTAATGAAATAAACTTTGTAACTGTGAATAATAAACTGCCAGTTTATTTAAAAAAAACTGAAAACGAAAAACTAACACAAAACGAGATTACTACTACACTCTAGAAATTATCCAACTTTTTCACTCCAACAACCATGAAATACAACTAGGCGTGGTCCGAAGAAGATTGCCAGCAATTTATTGTTTTGATGAAATAATACCACCACGACTTTAAGCAGATAGCCGCCGAGATGAATCGCACGTACAGCTAAATCAGAAGCCACTACTACAATCTGTTACGAAAACCGAAAACTGAACAAAAATAAAAAGAATAAAAGGCGAAACCAAAGAAGAGTAAGCCTTAGCAACAATTACAGCAGTACATCATATTTGATGACTTTAGAAGCAGTTCTCATAGCTTTGTAGACGATTAGTGACAACTGATTAAAATTAATAATTTCAAATATAAATCTCACAAAATACAAAGACTATTATTCCTACTTCACTGCGCAGAGTCCACGACCTCCATGAAGATCTGCTCCATCTTGGCCGCCTCGACGATCCACTCGGACTCCAGGAGCCCGTGGCTGTTCAGGACGTTCATGATCTACAGCTGGCCCATGTTCGTGACCGAGAAGCACCAGAAGTCGCACACCGCGTTCTTCGCCGGGTATTCGCACCGGAGCTCTTCCACCAGCACCTGGACCAGGGCGTCGTTTCCGCGGATCTTCAGGTCGAACTTCTGTTGGGCACACATCTGGGCCACGCTGCCGATCTTCAGGACCTTGCCCAGGTGCATGATGCAGCACTGGTCCACCAGGGCCTCCACCTCCTCCATGTCGTGGGTGGTCAGCAGCAGCGTCGTGTCCTTGCTGAGGACGTTCAGGATCGCCTGGTGCACGAAGCGCTTCGTGGTGACGCCCAGGCCGCACGAGGGCTCGTCGAAGGCCAGCACTTTCGGCTGCATGGTCATGGCCATCGCGATCGAGAGCCTGCGCTTCTGGCCGCCGGAGAGCGTCTGGGCGGTCTGGTTCTTGAACTCGGTCAGCTTCAGCTCTTTGAGGAGCAGCTCCACGTCCACCTCCATCGCGTTGTAGAGCTGCATCAGCTGTAGGTGCTGCGATATAGTCAGGTTCGGCCAGAAGACGTCGTGCTGGGGGACGACCGAGAAGTACCGGGTCGAGTTCTTGAGTTGGAAGAGGTCGACCACCTGTCCGTTGTCCGGGACCAGCGCCTGCCCCTGCTGCGGCTTGAACATCCCGGCCATGCAGTGCATCAGGGTCGACTTCCCGCTTCCGTTCGAGCCCAGGAGCCCGAAGATCTGGTTGTGCTGGATGTCCATGGACGCGCCCTGGACGGCGTACGTGCTGTTGTTGTACTTGTGGTGCACGTTCTGTAATTATAAGCCTAGATTACCTACTGTTTCTGAATCTTGAATCATGTCTGGACTCGCTATTACTGGTGTTTACGGAGCGATGGTCGATTGCATGATAATCGGCTCCAGATCCGTTCCGCAGGTTTTAACTGAAGTTTGAGACTAAGTAGAGATGTTCTCGCTATACACCTTTTCTAACTGGTTTTAGACTTCTTGGCTCTATTTGTTATCCGACTGATTCTATTTGATTTTCTGCACCTTGTTCTGATTCATGATTTTGTCTTTTTCAACCAAACGGAACACCAGAAGCATTTACAAACCAGAGAAAACTAAACCGAAAATCAAAACAGAGACGCTGATAGGCTCATGTTTTTAAGAAAGTTGGGTCAGATACGAACATGTGAATGCAGGCAAAATGACTCCAAGGATAAATGCA
The DNA here is from genome assembly GCA_963988835.1 of Hexamita inflata. Taxonomy (NCBI): domain Eukaryota; phylum Fornicata; order Diplomonadida; family Hexamitidae; genus Hexamita; species Hexamita inflata. The sequence goes on from CAXDID010000993.1 coordinate 104,982, forward strand.
AACGCCTTTCCTCCGAAGTTCAGAATGATAAATATCATAACGAACAGAATCAGCAAGAATGAAGTTATCGAAGCAGGTTTTCCTCTTTTGGCCACAGCCGCTATCAGCATGCCCGTGCAAATGGACTCCAGCGCCTGAATAAAATGATAAACGATGTTTACTCTTTGTGAAAGAATCTCTGGAAGAAAGATCAGTTCTCCACATAAGTTAAGAACGACTGTTATTACAGCGCAAAACGCGAAGTACATCCAAGAGTTCATGATCCATTGCAATCCACTTACGGTGTGCAAATTAAGCAGTTTCAAGGTGTTCAGCTCGATTTCATTTCCGAACTTCAGCGCCGCGAAAAGCATCGGCATGAGTCCCGAAACCACAATCTGAGCCAGCTTCAGAGAGCTTGCGTATTCCAAAACAGCACTTCCGGCATCTGCTGAGATCTCTGGATCTCCCAGGTACGGCATCGTTCTAGATGTTAGCGAATACGAAAACCTCCACGGAGATTGATCGCCAACTGGAGAGTTCAGGAATATCTGCTTTCTAATAATTCCGCCAATCAACTGAGTGAATGGCTCGTTTTGAACATCGAAGAGAGTTACGTGCTCTCTATCTGGAAGACTTTACAGTTCCTTCGAATTCATTTTAGAGCTTTCGTGTTACTTTTTCATGGATGGTATTCTATATGTTTATTTGAATCCATGTTTCTAGGTTATTGTTCCATCACAAGCGATTTCACGATTTTCTAATATATTATAAGTTAATTTGTTCATTTGGTAGTTGCTCTCAGTGCTGCCTCTATTAGGAACAGGTTGTGATATCTCAAGTTCTATGTTTCCAGATAGTTTATTATTTATCAATTCGTTTTCAAGTTATATGAAATTAAAATTAACAATATTTTAGTTCTACCCAGAAATTTAACCTAATTCGATATAATTTTAGTCCAAATATTATTAATAGTTCGTAAATTTAATATTTTATTCGAGAGATTTCTTATAATTATCTAAAACACTGATTTCATCTTTAAATATAGAAGTCGTATTATAATAAGCAAGGTTCCAATATTTCTACCAATCTAAAGGTTGACTATAACATGGTTGATGACATTTGTTTATATCCATATTATGACACTTTATTTTTGCGATATCACACGTCCCAACACATAATTAGAAAGTTTAACAGTCATTTGAGTATCCAAATCTTGTTATTACTTTAGGTATTATATAGGGAAGTATACCACCATTTGTTTTATTTTTAATGGCTGATGTTATACCAAGATGACTTGTAGCATTTTGTTAATGTGTAAAACTATAATGGTAGTTAATGCTTTCATAATTGTTATTTCTATAGTCTCCAATTGAAATATAACTTTGTTACGAAACATCTATTCCTAAATAATTACTGTACCATCCGCAAACATTTGATCTCCAACTTTATTAATCAATATTTTAAAACAATAATATATATCTATCTCTAAAGCACTTTTCAATATCTTATGGATTTTTTATTTCGCAGGATTCAAAACATTTTGATGCCAAATCTTAAGTTCTCCCTTTCAATAAAGTTGTTTCCAACATCAAATCATTTAGTTGTATTATAAGGGTACTAAATAACTGCACTATGACAGCGAATAAAACGGCGCCTAGCCCGAGAATGATGGGAAGTGGGATCTTTTTGAAGTCGCACCAGATCGACTTGACGAAGAGGCCCTTGACTCTCTTCCTGGCCGGGTTAACTCTTTCTTTCTGGGTCACCACTTTCTGGTCGTCGTAGATGTTCTGGTGGCGCGGGTGCTTGATGGTGTCCATGTACACGTCGTCCAGCTTCGCCTTCTGGAGGATCGAGTCCTGCATCCCGAACTGGGTCTTGAGCTTGTTCACGAAGGCGCACAGCTCTATCTGCTCTCCACCGCTCAGGCTCTTGTTGACGATGAAGTGGATTCCGTGCGGCGAGATGGTGTCGATCTGGATCGCGTCCTTCACGCTTTCGAGGCCTTCGAACTCGCGCTTCATCTCATCCGCCGTCTTCTGGCAGCAGGTCGGCAGCTCGCTGTAGAACTTGACCGAGTACAGCTTCGTGGCGTGGCGCAGGTCGAACGGCGTCTGGTTGTCGACCAGGGTGAAGCCGTTGTGGAGGATCGTGATGCGCTGGGCCATCTCCTGGATCTCGGAGGTGTCGTGGGTGCTCAGGATGATGGAGGTCTTGGTGCGCCGGTTGATCTCTTCGATGCACTTCCAGATCTTGCGCTTCAGCACCGGGTCCACGCCCGCCGAGAGCTCGTCCAGGAGCAGCAGCTTCGGCTCCCCCACCACCACGTTGCAGAGCGCGAGCCTCCGGAGCATGCCGCCCGACAGCTTGTGGGCCTGTTTTGGAGCGGAGTCGAAAAGGTCCATCTGGCGCAGAACGTCCAGGACCTTCGCCTTGGCTTCCTTCTTGCTGTATCTGACGCCCTGGGCCTCCATGCGCAGGATGTAGCTGAAGAAGACGTTCTGGAAGCAGGTCATCTTGGGCCAGACGTTCGAGTGGTCTTGGGGCTGGTAGCCGATGTAGGGCTTGGCCAGGTAGGCGTCGACGGGGTCGGTGATGTCGAAGGTGTCGAAGAGCACGGCCTCGATCTTCTCCACCTGGCTCAGACACTTCAGGAGCGACGGGAGGTCGGTCGCCTTCTGGTAGTCCTCGTACAGGTTTTCCGACTTCTGGACGCCGGAGAGATCAATCTTGTTCCTCTTCGCCTTTCTCTGCACGTACGAATGCAGGTCGGTTTGGTGGAGTTCTCCGGCGAAGTAGGCCAGCGTCGTGGACTTGCCGCCTCCGCTTTCCGCGACCAGAGCGGCCACCACGCCTTCGTCCTGGGTGTAGTCTATCTTATTTATCACGAACTTCTTCCGGCCGAACGCCTTCAGCTTGACGCTGCTCTTCTTGGAGAACAGCTTCTGGTTGTAGGCCAGCGAGAAGCTTCGGAGGCGGACGTTGGCCTTTCCGGGCTTCAGGTGTTTGATCTTCCTCCAAAAGCTTCGTTTGAACATGAAGAACAACCCGAGGCATCTGAAGCCCTTTTGAGTGGCGGCGTAGGATCCGAACAGCGATAACAGCACTATCACGGAAAACTGGACGAACACGAGAATGACCACGCTTTCGTAGAGCGGCTACTTGTACGTGCACATCCCGTTGACCATCTGGCCGAATTTAGATTTTTGAGAAAGACAGTTTCTTTGAGTGCTAGTGTAGTTTTGGTAGTTCGTGAACAAATATTTTATTGGAACGGTTTAGTTTTGCAGCTTCCACTCGTAGGCACTGAATTTCACGTCTCTCAATGTTTCGTTCATGCTGCTCGTCATGGAGTCCAGCACGCTCACGCTAGAAAATGGGGGAAGCACTGCCAGGAACGCGAAGATGAGCGGCTGCGGCATGAGGCTTGGGTCGAAGATGGTCCTGCCTCCGAAGGCCAGAGTGTGGAGCATGGCCGGCAGGATGATCAGGAAGAAGGCGAAGAGGCAGCTGCAGACGATGGCGGCGGACGTGTGCTGGCTCAGGAAGGTGGAGAGGAAGGTGCTCACTGCGCACACGATCAGACCCACCAGGAACATCGCGAAGCAGGAGAAGCCGAGGGTGACGCAGGAGAAGGGCATCACTCCGAAGTGGTGCCAGACGGCGGCCATGATGAAGCAGCTGGCCATGACCGGGAAGAAGACGTACGCGAAGTTGACCAGGAAGAGCTTGTACTCCCGGATGCCCACTCGCCTGAGGATGATCTGGGTCGGGCCTTTGTTGCTGGCCGCGAGCTGGGTGGCGACGACCAGGAGGACGCTCCAGGCCAGGGCGACCGAGACCTCGAAGAGCATGTTCGCGTTGATCTTGATCGTGCTCAGCTCGTCGAAGCGCTTGTTGCTGATCTGGAGGTCCAGGTCGGTGAAGCGCTTCAGGGTGATCTGGTTGAGCTGATTCTGGAGCGTGTAGGAGTAGCCGGTCCAGTACGCGTTGTCCTTGCTCCCGTACTTCTGCAAAAGCGGGTCCGGGAAGAGCTTCATCGTCGCGTCCAGAATGGTGGTGTTGTACACGATCTCGTAGGTCACGTTGCTGGGGACGCCTTGGAGCAGGGTCGCGCTCTCCAGGAAGTTGATGTGGAAGAGGATGTTGTCTTGGTACTCTGGCTGGCTCACGTCGATCTAAAGATCGCTGGAAGTCAGTTTGTACTGCTCGAGCATCACCTTCTCGTAGTCCTTGCTGAGGTCCACCAGGCAGTCTCCTTGATAGTTCAGATTCTTTGCATCGCTATAAAGCCGAAAGTCGTCGCATAATATTTTGGAGTAGAACGAAACATTGTCGAATCTCTGTTTCGAGCCCGGTACGATGTTTTTGATGTTGATGTATCGCTCAGCTTCGGTGGCGTCTTTGAAGGCCCTGCTTCGTCCGCTGATTCCGTTCATCTGAAACATCTGGTCGATGAAGTCTTTGTATCTAGGCTCATCCGGGCTGTAGCTGAAGTATACCAAATGTTCCGGAGGCGATGTGATTTGTTCTACCGGTGGGAGATTCGGGACCTCAAACTTTCTGATCTTTATGTTCGAAACTGAGTTCGTGAACAAGAGCATGATTCCGTAGATTATAAACGGAATCAAAACAGGCAGTACGAGGAGTAATATTATCATAACTTAGCTTCGTTTTGCTTGATAAATGTAAAACTGGATTAATGAATTCATTTGTGAAACGGAATGAAAAGATATCCAAGAGGTTGTTGTTGAAAGACTGAAAATTTTATACGTTGCAATTTAATGAATTTCATATGTGAAAGAAAAGCAATAATATACTATTTTGGTTAGTATTATTACTTTACCGTCGTCGCACACACAGAATTTAACAACTCACAAATTATTAATTTATTAAAATAACACACACTACTTACAAAGTATACATATTTTTATTATAATGATATTACATGACGATATATATGATATTAGTCTAAGTCATATTTAGTGATTTGTAGATTTATGTTATTATCTTTAATTTACATGTACTACATTACCTCATTCTCAAGGGGTAGCCTTTTCACTTATAAGGGGATTGCCATTTTCAGTCCCCTTATAAGTGAAATGTATCCAAAATGTATCCAAAAATATTGTTGTATTTGAAGGGTTTATGGCCAAAAAACAGGGCAAAAACGCATGATATTTGGCACTCGCTTACAAGGGGTTCCTTCATGTCTAACCCCCTTGTAAGCGAGTTGACCTACCCCCTTATAAAACAAAGGCTCTCGCACGCCAGTGTTTCCACTTTCAAAACGGGCTCAACCCGTCATTATTTATGCCCACTCAGTAAGGACCCAACAGGGCCCTCACGGAGTCGTCAGCGGACCAGTTTTACCTGATTCGCTAACTTAATTTCCAGAAACTGGTTCTCGCGTCTCAGTTTCTCTTTGCTCATTATGTCCTTCGGCTTGCACGGGAGGTTGTTCCTTTGTATTGGCATTGCTTGGTGTTTTTATATATATATATCACTTCCTCAAGACGGCACAAACAGACTTCACGAAAGTTAAGTGAGTGGGATATATATTCTGAATCATTTTAAAACTTTAAAACGTTCAACTAACAGTTCAAACGTCTTCTTCCTCAATTTAAATTTGTAGGACTCTATTGAATAATTAAACTTTTATTCTCGAATTTGATTCTTTTTATTCAAAAAATTTTGTTGTTTTATTTGTTTAATGCGTTCAGTTCATTCCTAAAATTATTCCTTTTTTAATTCTATCAAATAAATATTATTCAATTATAATTATTTGATTCCATTTTCTTGAATTCTTTTTAAAACATTCTACAATTATTCCCCTTTTAACTCTTTCAAATAAATATCCTGAATCATTTTAAAACTTTAAAACGTTCAACTAGTTCAAACTTCTTCTTCCTCAATTTAAATTTCTTCCATTTAATTAAGTTCCTCGTAAATATTTTTGAATCTCTTTTCATCTGTGAAAACCTTCGTGAGCTCGTTCAGCTCGAGGTCCTCGTAAACGGTGATGCCCGGATTCGTAATCCCTTTGAACTGATTTGAAGTCTGGTTCAAATAGTTCACGTTGTGGGAGCCCTTTAAGCTGTTAATCAACTTGAAATCAATGCAGGCCGACGTATCAATTGCAAACGGTATTTAAATTTACGGAGGATGAAGTGGAACACGAGACTGCTCCACACGCTTTAATAAGGTTTTGATTTTACTAGGTGGGCTCCTGCACCTGATTTGGTCGGATGGAATTTGCTAATGGGGCTTCAAAATCCGGGAAATCACGCGCTACTCGCTCATTAAAGCAGGTAAATGATTAATTTAAGCTGCTTTAACCTGCTATTTGGGCTAAAGAGAGCTTAAATCGAAATCTACAAGCGTATTAGTGCATTTAATGGAATTTAACTACTAATGCACTTATTTTAAATTCATTGGAAGTGGTGAATCAAGAATAATAACAAGTTATATTCATATAGACTTAGTAATGTTATAAAATAGAAAATAATGAAATAGAACAAAAGTCATCACTTTTAACCCAAAACCCTATCATCTGTAACCTTATCATCAGTACTAAGGATCAATTTAAACATTCTATCTTCATCTCATAAATTATGACAATCCACAATCCAAACTTACTGTTAACAAGGATTGATTAACTCTTCATTTTTTATTTTAGTGTTTTAATCAAGATCTATATTTATCTAGGTCTTGGAACTTGTAAATCAGCAGCAACAGACTCTAATACCTTGAAGTATATGTGAGTCGTTTCATCATTTCAATCATCTATAGATAATACCTACTTACATCTACTTTCCAGTTTGCTCTTGCTAATTATAATATTGATTGATTAATGGTTTGTTTAAATAACAAACTAAATAAAGTATTCAGTTTATTCTTTTAATACAATATATAGAAACAGTTGTGTGATGATTTGAGAAGTTACATTACAATTTAGAATGCATTTTAAACTGATAATATTTACCATCAATCTGTATTTATAGTTAATAATCGACTTTTTGTGTAGAAATATATGTTTAAGTTATTATTTGCTATTACATTATAAACATAGCCTAATTTAAACAGAACTGCCATGTTATTTTACCCATGTTTACACGTATGCCCTTTTTCACTTCAGCACTATGAAACAAACTAAGCTGTGGTCCGAAGAAGAATGCAAGAAGTTCGTCGCTTTGTCGAAGCAATACTTCAATGATTTTTACCAGATAGCCGCCGAGATGAACCGCTCGTACAGTTAGATACGAAGCCATTACTACAACATAGTGAGGTAAACGAAGCTCAAGGGGGACAAAAACGAGAAATAAATCAAAAGAGTGCACAAGCAGTCGTACATAATATTTGATAATTTGTAGTGATTGTCAGGTTATTATAATTTTATAAGAGAACTTTAGGTTTTTGCTTTAACAGAAAGATAAAGATGAAATTAATATAAATAATTTCTATGGTTGATATAGCCTCTAAGACAACCAAACAAAACCACCTTGTATTTTCATTTTTGTATTTACCTTTCTATTTTGTTACAGCTTAGCACAAATAACAATATTTGTAAATTGAACTTTAAAAAGCTTCTGGTCGCTGGAGATGTATAATTAATATATTCTCGTTTAACTTTCGTTTATTCTCAGTCTTACAAGAAACCATTACAATTTAAATCATTAATTTTAGAATCTCTAACTCATGAATCAACCTGAATCATATCATCTGAGTTTTTAAGGTTGTTACTTTCTAATCGGGCTGGTTGATGTCCTAGACCTATCGATCTTTGATCAGCGCTTTGAAGCTGAGAGATTGTATATTGATGAAATTAACAAACAATATCTTATATTAGATTTATAAAGCATTTAACTTAACTTATTATTATAGAGATTTATTTTATCAATCTAAGTTTTAATTTTTGCGCTCAAACTAAGTTTAACTGTTTTATTTCAAACCGGAAAGTTTCTAATCAATAATATTGTATAAATCGCATATCACATCACTTAAAATTGGGTTCTTCCATCACCTTCTCCAGAAGCTTCGTCAGAACGCTCAGAGTCTCTTCCGGTAGTATAGTGCTTAGTAGGACACTTAGTAGGACACAAACAATATCTATGGATATAGATGTTGTAAATCTTGGGACTAGATATTATAATATATAATTTATCTCTTATAATCAATGAATTAGTACAAAAGATAAATAAAGTATTTCGTTATTGGGATATGATAATAAAGGTGATATTATTAATGAAAAAAAGTTAGCTGAGCTAAGTGAAGAAAACTCTTGATGATGATGATGATGATGATGATGTGGTTAGATGACAAGATAATTAATTGAAGAAGAACTATGTAAATCATTTCATACTATTATAATTCATATAGCCATGTAATGTAAAACAACTTTTCAAAATAGTCTTATTTGCTCTTATCTGTACTCAGAGTAAAAGTATTTACTCATTTCCCCTGGTATATTGAATGATTATAATTTAAAACTCAAGATTTAAGTTATGTATGTATACTTTATGCAAATTATACAAGTATGTATACAAGAAAGAATATTAAGATGTAGCCAATCCACATTCGCATTAAATATATTCAATCTTTTCTGGTCTAACTAACATAGTTATGTATTATTATTTCTAAAAATGAACAATAATTTGGTCTAACATTCTTATTGTATACCCTATATAACTTTGTGTACGCACAAAAATAAATAGTAAATCTTATTCATATTAAAATTTCACACAAATTATAAATCATCTAGTGTAAAAACCGCTCTTTATTGTTCGTGTAATATCATTTGGCGCATGTTTATTTGTTTTATTCTCCGCTCCAATTATGAATCCGCTGATTAGGTTTTATGCGTATTAGGCGAAGAAATCGTACGTTATGATACTGCTCCTTGTCTTTTTACCTGCTAGTATCCCCTTTATTATTTACGGAATTTTGTCTCTCATGTCAAATTCCGTTTCAAAGCTGAAGCTCAGAAAGTTCGAGGTTCCGAATTTACCGCCCGTAAATCAAATAGCAGAGCCCGAGAACACACTTGTGTACTTCAGTTTCAGCCCGAATAAACCTGTTTATTAAGATTTCGTGAACTAACTTTTGAATATGAACGGAATTAACGCACGAACGAGAGCGTTTAAGGACGCGGCCGAAGCCGAGAAGTATATAAACGTTAAAAATATTGGTTCACAGGCAAAGGAGAGATTCCAAAATAATAGTGTGTACTCAAAAATATTGTGCGAAGACTTTCAAGCGTATAACGAATATTACGAAATAAACAACACAGATTTATGCGTTATTGACCTTAGCACCGATTTTGAAAAAATCATGCTCGCTCAATACAAATTAAACACAAGCGATCTTTAGATAGACGTGAGCCAGCCAGAGTACCAAGACAACATCCTCTTCCACATCAACTTCCTGGAGAGTGCGGCCCTGCTCCAAGGCGTCCCCAGCAACGTGACCTACGAGATCGTGTACAACACCACCATTCTAGACGCGACGATGAAGCTCTTCCCGGACCCGCTATTATAGAAGTACGGGAGCAAGGACAACGCGTACTGGACCGGATACTCCTACACGCTCCAGAACCAGCTCAACCAGATCACCCTGAAGCGCTTCACCGACTTGGACCTCCAGATCAGCAACAAGCGCTTCGACGAGCTGAGCACGATCAAGATCAACGCGAACACGCTCTTCGAGGTGTCGGTCGCCCTGGCCTGGAGCGTCCTCCTGGTCGTCGCCACCCAGCTCGCGGCCAGCAACAAGGGCCCGACCCAGATCATCCTCAGGCGAGTGGGCATCCGGGAGTACAAGCTCTTTCTGGTCAACTTCGCGTACGTCTTCTTCCCGGTCATGGCCAGCTGCTTCATCATGGCCGCAGTCTGGCACCACTTCGGAGTCATGCCCTTCTCCTGCGTCACCCTCGGCTTCTCCTGCTTCGCGATGTTCCTGGTGGGCATGATCGTGTGCGCCGTGAGCACCTTCCTCTCCACCTTCCTGAGCCAGCACACGTCCGCCGCCATCGTCTGCAGCTGCCTCTTCGCCTTCTTCCTGATCATCCTGCCGGCCATGCTCCACACTCTGGCCTTCGGAGGCAGGACCATCTTCGACCCGAGCCTCATGCCGCAGCCGCTCATCTTCGCGTTCCTGGCTGTGCTTCCTCCATTTTCTAGCGTGAGCGTACTGGACTCCATGACGAGCAGCATGGATGAAAGTTTGAGGTAGGTATAGTTTAAATATTATGAATGGAAAATTCAAGATACTTTGGTACCAATAAAATATATTTTCACAAATTACAACAATTACTCAAGTATTTAAAGAAAGTGTTTATAAACAAACTCTACATTTGGCGAAGTTATCGATAAATAATGTTATTATTATCAACCTAAATATCTAAGTGTTGTAATTTTAGTCGGTATCTAGACTTTTTCGTTATATATAATCTCATTTTTGTGTTCATACGCAATAACATAATAAGGTTTCAGAGGCCTCGGGGTGTTCTTCATGTTCAAGCGAAGCTTTTGGAGGAAGATCAAACACCTGAAGCCCGGAAAGGCCAACGTCCGCCTCCGAAGCTTCTCGCTGGCCTACAACCAGAAGCTGTTCTCCAAGAAGAGCAGCATCAAGCTGAAGGCGTTCGGCCGGAAGAAGTTCGTGATCAACAAGATAGACTACACCCAGGACGAAGGCGTGGTCGCCGCGCTGGTCGCGGAAAGCGGAGGCGGCAAGTCCACGACGCTGGCCTACTTCGCCGGAGAACTCCACCAAACCGACCTGCATTCGTACGTGCAGAGAAAGGCGAAGAGGAACAAGATTGACCTCTCCGGCGTCCAGAAGTCGGAAAACCTGTACGAGGACTACCAGAAGGCGACCGACCTCCCGTCGCTCCTGAAGTGCCTGAGCCAGGTGGAGAAGACCGAGGCCGTGCTCTTCGACACCTTCGACATCACGGACCCCGTCGACGCCTACCTGGCCAAGCCCTACATCGGCTACCAGCCCCAAGACCACTCTAACGTCTGGCCCAAGATGACCTGCTTCCAGAACGTCTTCTTTAGCTACATCCTGCGCATGGAGGCCCAGGGCGTCAGGTACAGCAAGAAGGAAGCCAAGGCGAAGGTCCTGGACGTCCTGCGCCAGATGGACCTTTTCGACTCCGCTCCAAAACAGGCCCACAAGCTGTCCGGCGGCATGCTCCGGAGGCTCGCGCTCTGTAACGTGGTCGTGGGGGAACCGAAGCTGCTGCTCCTGGACGAGCTCTCGGCGGGCGTGGACCCGGTGCTGAAGCGCAAGATCTGGAAGTGCATCGAAGAGATCAACCGGCGCACCAAGACCTCCATCATCCTGAGCACCCACGACACATCAGAGATCCAGGAGATGGCCCAGCGCATCACGATCCTCCACAACGGCTTCACCCTGGTCGACAACCAGACGCCGTTCGACTTGCGCCACGCCACGAAGCTGTACTCGGTCAAATTCTACAGCGAGCTGCCGACCTGCTGCCAGAAGACGGCGGAGGAGATGAAGCGCGAGTTCGAAGGCCTCGAGAGCGTGAAGGACGCGATCCAGATCGACACCATCTCGCCGCACGGAATCCACTTCATCGTCAACAAGAGCCTGAGTGGCGGGGAGCAGATAGAGCTGTGCGCCTTCGTTAACAAGCTCAAGACCCAGTTCGGGATGCAGGACTCGATCCTCCAGAAGGCGAAGCTGGACGACGTGTACATGGACACCATCAAGCACCCGCGCCACCAGAATATCTACGACGACCAGAAAGTGGTGACCCAGAAAGAAAGAGTTAACCCGACCAGGAAGAGAGTCAAAGGCCTCTTCGTCAAGTCCATCTGGTGCGACTTCAAAAAGATCCCGCTTCCCGTTATTCTCGGAATCGGTACAATCATATTTGCAGTAATTATACAATAATTTGATGGCTTAATTAAGTAATTATACAATATGATGAATATTGGGTTACTATCTGATATTCGCACAAGAGATAGCGCCGCTAAATGTTTCAATTCTTGTTCAGTAAGATCGCCTGCAGATATTTAAAAATGTTTCACTACAAGAAATTAATAGTTATTTACTAATATCAACTAATAAAATTGGAATTAAAACGCCTGTGGATGGTATAGCAATTATCTAGGTTTAGACGTACCATAATAAAGTTATATATCAATAGGAGACTTAAGGTATAATGATCCGTAATATCATAATTATCATTATAGCTTTACACAAAATATTAATGCAACACAATAACCTGCAATATAAACAACTACCGAATTAGTACCTACAAGTAGTTTTGTTTCCATGTCAAACAGTGTAGTGTATCTTAAATATTTAAATTTCTCAAAATATTCTGTTTTTGATCCAGTTATATAAAAAGCTGATGGTGGACTACTTCCATATATTGTACCAAAAATTCACGCTTGGCGATAAGTTTCAGCAGAATGTTAATAATATAATCTGTGTAGAAACTCATGCCAAAATACTCTTTACAACTGTCCAAATTTCAACGTATTATAGTGTTAATCTAAATGCAATACAACGGCTGTTGATTGTAAAACATATTGGAATGTTAGATATAGAAATTCATCTACAGTATTCAACAATGAAACTGAGTTATTAGATAATTATAAAAAATCAATGGATTAAAAAACTAGCTAATTAGTAAATTTATATGGAGATATAACAGCAAATAGAGTAATAGTTGGAGAAAATTATGGTCTACATTAAAATTTAGTTAATTTTAACTTCATTTAATTCGATCAATAATTTTTAAATAAGAAATTAGTAGGAATAATGAATGTTGAAATTACGTAACCAGTTCCAAATAGAGGTAGAAATGGTGATAGCTACACGATGAATAAAAGGAGTTTTAAATTACTAAATGCACCAACTTACACTTGTTCAGGATAAATGAAGCAAACACAAGATTATTAAATTTCATATAATCTGCCAACAATGAAACGATAACATAATTTAATTGATATGAATAAAAATGATATTTAAAGTCTTCCAGATAGAGAGCACGTAACTCTCTTTGATGCCCAAAATGAGCCATTTACTCAGTTAATAGGTGGAATTATAAGAAAGTAGATATTCATGAACGCTCCAATTAATGATAAAACACCGTGGAAGTTTTCATATTCTCTCACATCAAGAACGATGCCGTATATGGGAAACCCTGAAGTTTTGGAACAGAAAGGCAATATTATTTTGGGTTATGCTAAATCATTGAAGTAAACGCAAATTTTGGTTTCTGGCCTCATGCCAATGCTCTTTGCGGCTTTGAAATTTGGCCATGAAATAGAGTTGAACACGATTAAGTTGTTAAATTTGCATTATGTAAGCCGATTGTCTTGGATAACTAATTCTTGGTTTTATTTTGCGATTTGTGGTGTTATAATAATTGTGTTTAATATAGTGGGCGAGATCATATTCCTTCCCGAAATTTTATCTCCGAGAATAAATATCTTGTACTTGTTCATTGAGTCCTTTGAGGCCATTTGCACCGGGATGCTCATAGGTGCGATAGCTAAAAAGGGTAAGCCAGCATCTGTAACTTCATTTGTTTTAATTTTATTTGTGCTTGTGTTCATTATTTTGCAGTTTGGCGGTCTTATTTTCACGTACGTTCTAAGTGTTATCATTCCCGCGTTCACAATGTCTTATACGATGCAACTTTCTGGTTAAAACTCTCCTATTAGCATCCCAATGCTCGTTTATGGCTTCGTTATCTCTCTCCTTCAGCTGTCAATTGTAACATTCATAATCTACTCCGACAAAATTAAAATCAAAATGAAGGCGAAAAGAGTGAATAAAAATAAAGACGTTTCCCAAATTTAATTTGAAACGAACTCAATTTGCAACGAAGACGTTTCAATTGCCCCGTTTATCGCGAACCCAGACGCTGTTTAGAACTCTGAAACGGTCCCGAACAACTATTTCCAGGTGCAAAACATAATGCAATCAACCGTAGCTCAATACACCCCTTAAAACTACCCAACAAGTATATTGGACGCACTGGTTTAAGACACTGAAACGGTTAATAATTTTGGGCTGCAGTTAAATAACGTGCACCACAAGTACAACAACAGCACGTACGCGGTTCAGGGCGCGTCCATGGACATCCCGCGCGGCCAGATCTTCGGGCTCCTGGGCTCGAACGGAAGCGGGAAGTCGACGCTGATGCACTGCATGGCCGGGATGTTCAAGCCGCAGCAGGGGCAGGCGCTGGTCCCGGACAACGGACAGGTGGTCGACCTCTTCCAGCTCAAGAACTCAACCCGGTACTTCTCGGTCGTCCCCCAGCACGACGTCTTCTGGCCGAATCTGACAATATCGCAGCACCTACAGTTGATGCAATTATACAACGCGATGGAGGTGGACGTGGAGCTGCTCCTCAAGGAGCTGAAGCTGACCGAGTTCAAGAACCAGACCGCCCAGACGCTCTCCGGCGGCCAGAAGCGCAGGCTCTCGATCGCGATGGCCATGACCATGCAGCCGAAAGTGCTGGCCTTCGACGAGCCCTCGTGCGGCCTGGGCGTCACCACGAAGCGCTTCGTGCACCAGGCGATCCTGAACGTCCTCAGCAAGGACACGACGCTGCTGCTGACCACCCACGACATGGAAGAGGTGGAGGCCCTGGTGGACCAGTGCTGCATCATGCACCTGGGCAAGGTCCTGAAGATCGGCAGCGTGGCCCAGATGTGCGCCCAGCAGAAGTTCGACCTGAAGATCCGCGGAAACGACGCCCTGGTCCAGGTGCTGGTGGAAGAGCTCCGGTGCGAATACCCGACGAAGAACGCGGTGTGCGACTTCTGGTGCTTCTCGGTCACGAACATGGGCCAGCTGTAGATCATGAACGTGCTGAACAGCCACGGGCTCCTGGAGTCCGAGTGGATCATCGAGGCGGCCAAGATGGAGCAGATCTTCATGGAGGTAGTGGACTCTGCGCAGTGAAGTAGGAATGATATTCTTTGTATTTAATATACTAGAATTGATACTATGTAACACTATGTGTTTGGAGTGTATTCATAAAAAATATACTAATTTCAGAATTATTATAAATATTAATAATATGACATTAAAAATATTATATTTAATGTATTTCATCTTATATTCAAATATGTATCAAATTTTAAACGTAAAATAATAAATAGCTGCAGCCCGGGATTCCTTCATATAGAAATAATAAGCATTACCAGATACTATTACCATTGCATTATATACCTGGGATACTTTAAACAGAAATGATTATAAACATAAGTTAAAATTCTATTATTTCTACAAATTTTCGTTAACACCAGTTTTCTAACGGTGTGTGAGATTATTGCTGTGTGGAAGATTTTGGAGTCATATCGCACAAATACAGACTTTTAACAAAATTCTATGCATCATTTGTTTCATCATTACAAATTTAGAATCAATATAGAATAAAATCAATGGTAATGTATTATACCATGAATATAAAAATTGAAATAAGCGGCATCTTTGTGGAACAAGTTGAGGTTGTAAATTTATATTGGTCATTTTTTAACAAATTAAAAATTATTGTATAACTTCTATTTAGAATAAATAACCTATTAAAATAATTGCATTAATTCCGCTCCAAAATCGCCATATGAGAAATTGGAATCAAAATAATAGCGTTAAAGTTTAAGGTACAGAAGTTGCAAGCTAAAGCTCAAGTGACTAAAGCTCACTGACCACTTTTTGAATGAATCTATCTTCCAGAGTTTAAACTGGTATAAATTGAATTGTGCTTGACTTGAATTTAACTTAGCATATTCGTCAGGTATGCAAGTATCTCAAAAGACATTAAGTGATTCTAAGATAGGTCATTAAGTGAGTCTGAGGGTGAGTACTATCTTCGAGAGTCTGCAATCACTGGACTGCAATCACTGTTTTCATATAAATATTATATTCTAAGTTAAATACTTTGCATCTTCTAATTTTCACTCCAATGATGTTGAACAACTTCTTAGCAGAAGTTGTTGATAAATGATTAAAAAATAGTATTTAAAATCTATAATTGTGTCACTCATGTGCACTGACTAGCAGACCATATATTCGTCAGATAGGCACAATCCGCCTGTAAAATGTCATTAATATAGTTTCCTGCTGTCCACGAGCTGCTGATAGTAAATGCGTTACTACCATTAAAATCAAGTCCTAGTATTATACCTTAGTAATTTGTGCTCTTAATCCTCACAGCTTGAACACTCACATTAGTTATCTTGTATTTACAGGCATTTGAATAACCAACAAGACCGCCGACCCATTATTACGAACTCGTTATGTTACTATTTTAAACTGAACTATTTGTAACCGTAACATTGCTTGAGAAAGAGTAACCTATGAAACAACCGTTAAGATTTTAAGAACTTATATTGCAACTTGAAAGTTGTAAGTTTAAAACAAAAATTACTTAAAATTCTTAATCTCCAATAACCGAGGACACCATTCCATTCGAATTTGTACCTACTATTGTATTAATGGACACCCTCATATCAATAATCTCAGAATATATAGCAGAAACTTTAGACGATCCAATAACGCCAAAATTGCGCAAGTATGCCGCTTGAACAGAGAATACAATTGAAGACTAATTAATTGAAATATTTCCAATATATAATCCGAATATACCTACAGATGTAAAATTTAACGAAGTGCTATTTAGTTGTTGTTTAAAACAAAATTTTTATAAAACGACCACTGTTTTATAATATTGAGCGTTCCCAAGAACCAACCCAGAGTTAGCGACATAATTCGAAGCAAATTACTAATTTGAATTTATTAGCAATGAATTTATCTTAGTAATAACATTATATACATATGTTATCAGTCCACCAAATTGAAAAGTATTTGCCGCTGTTGATGTTATAGAATTAGTGATTTATTAGTTAGTAGAATTGCCCAACATGACAACAATATTGGTTATAGAAATTGCAGTAGCTTATACATTGCTAAAAAGCAAGGCAGAGTAGTTTCCAACGGTAAAAACATATGGTGCTGCTGTAATGAATTTAAGAGATATACTGGCTGAAGATACTGTTATTCCGAGCAAGGCGACGCAGGCAGTGCTCATATATTGCCCGCTTATTTGATAGTTATTTACATCCATAGTTCCAGTAATACTGCTAAATAGAGTTATATTTCCTTGGGACATAACAATCGTAAGATTCAACAGTAGACTGCTTATATTTGAACTAGAAGATGCAGGCGATAGTAGGTTGATTTAAACCCCAGTAGCTATATTTATGCTTGTACTCTACTTCGACACTATGTTAACCGAATTAATAGTTATCGAACTGCTTGTTGATAAAATCGACCCGCCATTTATGGTTTAAGTTCCAATTTAGACAACTATATTTACGAAAGAACTCTAACTTTAGAACAAAGGCTGTGCCGTGGAATAGGTATTGTCCGTTATATCAATCATAGCGTTCTGTATAGTTGTTGAGCTGAATACGTAACCTGAACTAAAATTAGACTGCATTAAGGAGTAAATGACGGTGGATACTACTTCATACGTTGTTAGGGATACTTACTGACTACACATTACTGTATTGTCGGTGTTGAGAATAACCTAGCTGGTCTTTTTGCACGTGTTATTTATGATTGAGTTTCCAATTTGGGTGCAAGTGCAGGTATTTCCAACAAGTGTAGAAGAACTGGGACAAACACAAGCTTGATCCTATATGAATGAGTTGATGTTCGTACACTAGCAGATACCATTTATGCTGAACTAACCTTGAATTGGACATGTTACTTATATGCACGAACCGTTCACCATTTAGTAGCCTTAGCTATTTGTGCATGTTATTTATTACTTTAATTAATCTATTATTTTCTGTTGATCAATTATTGTTGTATTTTATTGTTATATAGTAATAATTTATGAGTTTACGGTTGAAGTTAAATTGTTATAATTTTGTGTGAGATTATTAATTTGATTTTACGCTTGCGTTAAATTGAGCTAAATACTGGCATTCAATTAAGTTATGTTGTTATATATTCTCCAATCCAAAATTGTTGTGTTGGTTTGTAGATTAGTATCAGATTTTGTAGTATTAGTTATTATATAACCTTCTAAAAGTGTATAGTTGCTTTTAGTAGTGTTTTACAATGCTGATATGTTGTCAAATATTCTCTTATCTAATATAGTTGTATTGTAAAGCAAATTCACATCGCTTTTGGTAAAGTTATTTATTATATTAGCTTCTAAATAGGACTGGTTCAGTTTCATAAAATTGTTGGTGGAAGAAATATTATTGAAAATATGTTATTCAACCGAAGATATATTATTTTACAAACAAAAATCGAGTTTGGTAAAATTTGATCTGATATAGTCTTCTAAATTAGACGAATTAGTTTTCAAATACTATATAACTGTTGTAATGTTATCGGACAATCTTTAGATGAAACTGTTAGACAATATTAGCTATGATTGTATAACCGTGCTTATATTATCTGTAATTTATGACTCTAACTTTTAAGTTCTATCTAACAAATCTTATTAAATACCACTTATATTATTTGAAATATCTGAATGCATTTTAATAACAGTACTTTCCAAAATGGTAAGATCTTATTATACCTATTGAATAAGACTATTATCAGCGTTATTTTGTTTAATAATATTTAATTAATCTATAATATTTACACAAATTGTATTGTTAAGAACATACCCATTGCTACAAATGCATTGATTATTAACATATTCAAACGGGTGTTAGCATTAATACTATCCCATTACAATATTTGTATATTACAGTACTTCCGTGCAAATTCCGTACACTATAAATTATTATTGGCACAACTCACATTCAACAGACTCGTGTCCTGATATACTTATAGTTGCATTCAACATCGCTATATTAATAATTGTATCAACACACACCTTAAAAATATCTATTATCAATTAAAATGGCGCAGATACAATTGATGAGATATACCCATTATTAGGATTTTAAAGCAAATTGCTCCCAGCTAATTTAGAATCTATAATTTAAAATGTAGATAATTTTGAGTTAATAGTGTGAATAAGCCCAGATGAACTATTACTAAATATTCTGAATTATACAAAGGTTTATGACAAAATATATTAATCCATAGAATATATAATAACGCCAGATATTTGCTTTCCAGAAGCAATAAATACAAGAGTAGAATTATAGACTTATAAATCGCATGATGTGCATATTAATGCTCCGACAAATACATCAAACGATAGTGTTACATTTAACAAAGAGTCCTTTATCGTTTAACTGTTCAAATTGAATCCAAATATTGAAAATACATTAATATTAACATTTTAAATAGTTACATCTATTTGCGATTGTTATGAATTATTTGTATGAATAAATAAATGTACATTGCTAGATCTGTCAGTTAAATAGATTTCGTTTTAAACTTTTATTGTATTTAATGAATTAGCTTTCTAGCAATAATTATAGTTATTATTATTTACTAATATACTGTTTTAACATACAAATGTATTTTTATTATTCAATTACTTAAACATATAGGTTATAGAAGATAACACAAACATTATTATATATAATAAACAATTATAATCTATAAGCTGACAAAAATCGCTCATAACCATTACCATGACCATTACTTTAAAAATCAACTTAAGCGATCAGTTTTCTACTTTGAGTGTTTCGCGAATACTAATGAATCTATTTCATCAGTGATACGTGATCCAAACAGTCACAACCCTCGTGGAGCCGTTCAGAGAATTCAATATATCATCAACTCAATGGTAACACCACGAATCCCGTGAAATAGATTTTTGGACTTAGAATATTTTGTAAAACTGAAGTTAACTGCGATCATGTCTCATTAACTACTAGAAAGAAGAGATAATATTTTGAAACGATATTTCCCTGTGGTGAACTCTCGGTTAGCTATTTTAATGCAGCACAACTACCTTAACTAAAAAACGCCTGAATAACGTATTATGCAAATTCGCACGTAATTAATCCGCTTCAACGTCTATATTATGCGTGACGTCTTCTCAATACATATTGCTGTTAGGCTAAAATACACTACGGTATTTCGTTTAGCGCGGTTCTATCAAAAGCTAAGTGATACGCCAATCATATATAAAAAGCGAGTTACATTGATATTTTGCAGCATTAACAAGGCGAACCAATTGCCGCCCCTCTTTTTGCAGAGATACACGCTAAAACAACAATAACGGACATGTAAAATATGTGGACGGTACAAAAACCGTATCCAAAAATTACATGGCATTCAACATTTTAAAATCACGCGCATAACAATTTGAAATGTGTAAGGTCCACACTGAATACATTTCAGTGTTTCCCAGTAAATACAATATGTATAGTTTGCATCAGTAGCTAAAATCAAAAAACAAGATTAAGTTAAAAAGTTGTATAAATGTTGAGGTTCAATATCTTATAAGTTTTTGTGAATTAACAGCTG